>CATIWR010270117.1:0-16288 GCA_949677035.1 Omphalea diandra | reverse complement strand
ATCACTAAAGTTGAGGAAAGCGAACCAATCAAAAGGTACACTATGATCATCGTTCAATTTTGTTTTTATAAATGCATTATATAGAAATTTAATGCTCCAGGGTTAATTACTGATTTTATATATTCTTTTTGCCTCTTAAATCAGAAATGGCAACTATGTCCTTTGGTAAGCAAAGGTCAAATTTTTCTGCTTCATTTTTTCTTATGAAACATTTTATTGTGTGTCCTTGAGAAGTGAAAATTTAATAATATGATTTATGCATTAAATCTAATATATAAATGGAATAATAAAGAATTTAGAGCTATACATTCCCATCAATCATCAAGAAATCGAAGTTAAAAAGCTTATCAGAAGTGTGAGGAATGAAGAAATCTCATGCTTTAGCTATTTTAACTTTTGTTCGAATAATTTTGTTATTATCATTTATTTCAGATTGTGGTGTATATAACTTAGTTATATGATGAAGAAATTAATCTAACTTAAAAAAAAAAGATAGTAAAATCATAACAACAAAAAATGTGATAATATTCAAGTGAAACATAGATAATAGATATTAGGTCCTCAAATATTTATGTCTTTACACCTGACCTTATTTTTTGAAAAATGTGGGCTTTCATTGGCATTTGTATAGTCTATTAATGAAGATAGACATGTTGGATTCTGTTGGGCCTCGATCCGTTTCTGTAAGATAGATTATATAAATTTGTAAATAACTATTTAGAGTCCATTCATGTTAGGATTAATTGTCCTCTGAAAAGCATGAAAACTTTTGTTAAGTCAATTTTTTCGTTTCAGAAACATTTTTGCAGTTTTTTATTTTATGTTTCTTTCACATTTTCTTTTATAAATTTTTTTAAAAATAGTGTTTTCTCGTATCTGTTTACATTTTTTCGTTTCAGAAACATTTTTGCAGTTTTTTATTTTATGTTTCTTTCACATTTTCTTTTATAAAATTTTTTTAAAAATAGTATTTTCTCGTATCCGTTTACATATTTCCCTATTTTCTCGTTTCCATTCTCATACAACATAAATAGTAGGACTTATTGTATCTTGCATATAAGCAACCACAATCACTATGTAAAAGGCTCTAGACTTTTGACATATATACAAAATACTCTCTCTTTTTCTCTTATTTTCTGATTCTATTGTTCTTGGTTGACGGTTCTTACAATTAAATACCATCATGAATTGATGGTTTTAGACCTATATATTCGCCAGTATTGATTGATGGCATTACTGCCAATATATCAAGACCCAATTAATTGGTTGTTACCTAAAACCGAATTGTGATACTAATAGTACCTGACATTCAAACTCCTAATTCATTATAATTAACTTACCTTCCAAAAAGAAACGGGGGTAACACTATGTATATAGTATTTTTTATGTATAGTCTATATTCATTTGTCTCATCTACTTGATTCTTATATATGACTATTCACATTCCTTTTGATGTAACTTGCCAAAGAGCAATATATAATTTTTCATGACTAAAAATTGATTCGTGTATACAAACTAATATATTTTAGAATTTATTTTTTTACTTTATTAATAGTTATACAACAATAATTCTTTATAGAAAACTGTGTTCTTTTTAATATAAATGATTATTTTTCTCAGTCATTGTTAGGACAATTCTAAGAATAAAAACTTTATTTTTAACATAAATATCTGAAATTATAATAGCTCAAAATTTGACCTAATTCATACAAACGGTAACAAAATTAGAGGCAAAAAATACAAGTGTTAACATTTGAGTGATAGAAGAAAAATTAATAATCTTTATGATATAATTAAGAGCTACATATGGTTAATAAAATTCTAGATAAATGACATCATAAATGGCTAAAATATGGTGAAGCACACACTAAGTCTCTACTTTTCCTACAACTATACACATTTCACAACACCAATACAATTTTTAAGTGGTGAAAAAGGAAAAATGTGTGCATGAGGGTAGAGCAAAGTTAAAACTGCAATCTCCCCTTTGGGTCCCATATTTAAATCATATTTAGCACATACTGCTAACCCGTGGACTGTTGAAAAGGTTCATAAGCACTGTCAAAGATAATTACCAAATTAATATGACATGGTCTAAAGTTTGAAGGGCTAGGAATGTTGCACAAAAGCCGATTGATGGGGATGAAACACAACACATAGATAGGCTGAGATATTATAGGTTAGAGTTATTGAAGTCTAACCCTGGTAGTATAGTAGAAATTTGGGAAAATGAAGAGCAGGAGATTAGAGGGATATATGTGTGTTTGGGTGCTTTAAAGAATGCATTAAAGTCTAGATGTAGACCCCTCATAAGCGTTGATGGGTGCTTCTTAAAAAGAATCTATAAAGGGCAATTATTGTTAGCTATAGGAATTGATGCAAATGATTGCAACTTTCCTATTACATGGGTTGTATGTAAGAGCGAAATTAAGGAGTCATGGGCTTGGTTTTTATGTTTACTGGGACAGGACTATTCCATTCAATCTAATCTATGGAACAGGACTGTCATGTCAGTCGTTTAAAGTGCAGGTAGCTCCTTAGTCATCTTGAAAGACCCCAATATAAGCTTTAACTCACCTTGTACCAAACAATGAGCAAGACATTAAAATCATTTTGCAATATATGATAGAAACCAGTTCAGAAGAAGATGGGGAAAAATGAAGTTACACTTGTTGAGGTATATAAGTTTTAAAAATTATATTTACTTAAAAAAATTTTACTTAATTGTACTAACCTACTTTTGCAGAGATTGAAATCTAAAAATTATAAATAAAAAAAAGCCTACAATTGTGAATCATAGGCCAATTACAAGATCTGGAGCTATAAGAAGACTTCAACTCCCACCAAAGGCCAAACCAGCTACAACAAAGCCTACGACAGCTTCAAGGCAACCATGGAAGCCTCCTTACAAAGCTTCAAAGCAAGCTTCAATTCCAAGGCAGCAGAAATAAAGGCATAATACAAAACTGCTTTCTGAGGCAGCAACAACAAGGCAAAAAGGGCATGATGCATCTACTATATCTAGAACAAATACATCATTATTTTTAACTCCTCCAAATATGAAGCAATATAAAAAGAGGAAGTGAAGATGATATGCTCATTAGGGTTTTTTGTATGTAGTAGGTTTGTGTATACAGCAGTTGGATGTAGCATTAAAGATATGGGTCCATTCTGAATCTCTTATATTTAAATATTTATGTATTTTGAAGTGGGGACCTATGTGCAAGCAAACACTAATTTTTTTTATTACACCGTGTGGGAGTTGTGAAAGCATCAATGTGATGCCCATTTTGCTTGTCTTGTTAAGCTCTTACTGTCAAAGCAAACATAACTATCATTTTAATGTAATGAATATGTATTTATATTATATTTAAATTTTCTTTTCTTATCTCCTTATGATGCTTATCTTCAATTTTTAGTTATTCTCATTACGCAACTAGCAATATAAATGTTAAAGCTTCATATATATATATATATATATATATATCAAAATAAGTAGGTAAATATAATAATACATCATTGCATAGTTAATAATACAAATATAACCATAACAAACAAAACAACTACTTGCTAATGTCATTAACCCTTGTTCAATTTCCATTACATTTCAACAATCTAAACCCCAACAAATGCAGACAATAACTACTGCAAGCGCAACAAACCACCAACCATAATTCATCTTCCAATCCCTTTCCCTTTTCATATTTGCATCTTCCACTTCCACATTTCCTATTTCCACGTGCTGGTGTTGCACTTGAATTTGCACTTATAGAGCTCACAGCTAGCTCTCCTTCATCTTCATAAATATCAACACTATTCAATGCCTCATTCATCTGTGCTCTATCAATGAATCTCAACGGCCCACATACATTTTTTTTTTATGTCATTGCACCGTCATACCAATCAAAGAAATCATACTCTGGAGTTTGCCCCTATCCATTCAAAATGCCAAAATGTAAAAATCATTTATGTAAATCACAACTAACCCTAACTATATTGAAAGAAAACCTCAACATTTAGTATACTTGCCCCAAAAAACTTGCACCCATAGAAACTTCGGCTAGGATTTTTATTCATCGATGAAGTTCTCAACACACAAGGAGCTCGACATTCACAAAGAAGAACCACCATTCTCAAATTGCTTATAAAAATTTTCAAATTTCTTCACTAGAACAAATTGGTTCTAAGTGACAGAGAGTGTAGTGGAGACGAGAATAGCTGAAAGAGTGTGACACAAATTAAGGTATGAAATTATGGCTTGATTACTACATTTGGGAAGAGAATTAAGAGTATGAAGTAGAAATGTAGGAGTGTTGTAGAGCTCGAGTAAGGAAGGGGGGAGGCAAGTTAGCAATAAGTGGTGGGACCTACCATGGTGATATGTGATTGTGGGTCCCATAAGAGATTAAATTTTTTTTATCTAATGAGTTGCCACGTGTGTTATTCGTCGGACATGTCATTGCTTTGGTTGGCTCTTAAGTTGGAAATTCATCACGATGACCACTTTGAATTCATAATTGTACTTGAGTGACTGAGTTGAATAAAATCATAAATATGTGGCCACTATAGAATTTGGGCTATAGTTCAACAACCAATCGTGCAAATTACCCTTTTCCAAAAGCTCTAATTAGGGAGAGTGTAAATAAATTCAAACAACCCGTAAACTATTCGAAATCAATTTGAGATTAATTGAGTCGAGCTCGAGCTATTCAAGTAACCAAGCGAGTCAAGTTTGAATATCAAAATATTCGACTCGAGAGGTGCACAAGTCTAATCGATATATATATATATATATATATATATATATATATATATAAAATGCAACAATACAAGTAGAAGCTCAAACAAATTTGGCCTGGCCTAAATCATTGGGCATTAAATTAATAGTATTCCCTGAAGCATGAGAACGCTTACCGAATTCTTCTTTTGACTTTCCAGTATTTGATTATCATCAGTGCCCCTCTCCTCTTCTGTTTGATTTATGTTGCAGTTGCAGTTGCAGTTGCAATTTGCCCAGTACCTCCCAACAAGTTTTGAAATAATTGCATGAGAATTTAAAAAAACTTAAATAATCTCAATTTAGAAGAACATAGCTTAATACCTGAATTTCCTTTTTATTAAATTTTTCATTATTACCTCATTAATTCAGTCTCTTATTACAACAAAATATAAATTCTTCATATAATATAACTTTAGCTTTAGATTTGTAATTCTAATATTTCCATACATAATTACAATTATAATTATCATTTATATTTAACCAACTATTTCAAGTTCCAAAAAATAAAAAGAAACTTTATATTCTTTTTTTTTTTTGGTCTGCACCCTTTTTTTTATATATTTTTAAAATTTGAAATCTTATACATTATTTAAATTTTTTAATAAAAATTTTGAGATGTATTATAATATAATACAATTTAATTAATTAATTTTATTATTATTAACATATTGGATAAAAAGTTATATTGATTAATTTATATTGTAAATTTAGTAAAAAAAATATTTTAAATTTAGTGAAATAAAAATTTTAATTAAAAAATCTTTACTAAATTTAAATAAATATATCCACAGTACACACTAGTTAAGGACTTGTATATGCATTAGTACTAATTACCAAGACACCATGATAAAAGGGCAAAATTGAGAAAAAGATACATATTTCATTAGTATTTAACAAATAAATTATCGAAGTTTATATTAATTTGAAATATAAAATTAATTAATTAATTATAAAACTATATATACATATATTCTAAGAGAAATTATAAAACAATCAATTATACAAAATAACAAAACAATATTCATATATTATTTATTTTAATAAAATAAAATCTAGATAAGGCTTTGAATGATTTTTTCTCCCAAAGACAGACGTTAAATATAAGACATTAATCAATGATTTCCAAATACCTCCAATTATATAATTACTCTGCATTTCCTATCCATTTATAACCCTATTTCCAAAAAATTATCTCATAAAGTAGAGAGAAACATATATAATACTTAAAACAAAAAACAAAATTTATTTGTTTTAATAATAAAACTTATTAATAAAAATAAGGATGAATGACATTATCACGTGGTACGAATTTCCTCCTATAATTTATTTGGAAGAAAAAATCCAATAATAATATGACAATTTCAATAATTTAATAATAACTTTGCTTTAACACTGAAAAATGAGTTTATTATTTAAATTTTAAAATAATTTTTTTGATTAAAATAAATATTTTAATTAAATAAATGAATAGATATGAAATAAATGAGGTAAATAATGGTAAAACATTATTGATCACTATCAATTTTAAATATAGACATAATCTGGCCATTTGTTGGGTTACTAAATAATAACACATCAAATATAATTAGACTAAATAAATGTCTCAACACCAATTATGTCAAAAAAAAAAAAGATAATATACATATATTAATTATTTTAAAAAAATAAAATTTAGTTAAGGTTCTGAATTATTTTCCTTTCCCAAATACAGACATTAAATATAAGACATCAATGCAGTGATTTCCAAACATCTTTATAATTATATTATACAGTACTCGCTATTTTAAAAAATGATCTCATAAAATAGAAACACACATATACAACACTTAAAACAAGTACAAAATTAATTTAGTTTAATAATACAACTGATTAATAAAAACAAATGGTGATATGAATTTCCTCCTATAATTTATTTAAAAGAAAAATAATCCAATAATAATATGTTCACATTAACAAATAACTATATTATTTAAATCAAAAAAATTAACAAATAAGTATATTATTTAAATTCAAAAAAAATTGCCAAATGAGTTAAGTAATGGATCAAATATTATGGTCATGATCAACTTCAACATAATCTAGCCATTTGTTGGGTTACTAAATAATAACACAAAATATAGCATAATTATCATATATTTTCCCTATACATTCAATGTCAACATTAAATAGTCCACTTGAAGTTAATAACTATAATCAAATATCTATATGAAATTAATAACTATAATGAAATATCTCTATCAGAGTTGAGTTGAGGTATGATAGACTATTCAAGACTTCAAACTGTTTGTGATCCAGATCCAGATTTGAGATTGAAAACATAATCAATTAATTCACCAATGAAATTATGAATAATCTGTCTTCTCACAAAATTCTCCAAATCTCATAACAGCAGCAATAATATCTTTGATCAAATGACAATAGTATCATTTAATCAAATTCATTTGATCAAATGGCAATGGTATCTTTGATCAAATTCATTTGATCAAGTGACCAATGGTATCTTTGATTAAATTCATTTGATCAAAAATATCATTGTTGTTGTTGTTATGTGGTTTGTAGAATTTTGTGATAAGATACAGGTTATTCATAATTTCATTGGTGAATTACTTGATTATGTCTTCAATCTCAAATCTGGATCTGGATCGCAAGCAATCTAAAGTCTTGAATAATCTGTTATATCCCAACCCAATTCTGATATAGATATTTAGTTATAGTTATTAACTTCATATAGTTATAGTTATAAGTTATAGTTATTAACTTCAAGTGGACTATTTAATGTAGACATAAGATGTATAGAGAAAATATATGATAATTATGCTATATTTTGTGTTGTGATTTGGAAAATCTTGTGAGAAACAATAACTACAATTAAAATATCTCTGCAAAAATAGCAAAAAAAAAAAAACAAATGAAATAATCTCTATGTAAAATATGCAGAAACAAGTCTATAAACAACCAAACAAGTTGAGTATAGATACTTTGCCAAAAGTGTGTGGACGAGGCTGCCGGCCAGAAGAGTAACACTTGCAACATAAAAAAAATTAAAAAAAGAATACAAGAAAACAAATGAATCTTATACAAGAAAAGGAAAAAGGAAAAATCAAAATCATTTACCGTGAAGGGTTCGTTTCATTGTTGGCTCTAGAACAGTTGAGCCAAAAAATAAGTGGAGCCGATAGTCGAAACACATTCCACCGAACCCCAACAGAGAGCTGCTGCCATGAGAGTGACTAACATGGTTGAAACATTAAAAAAAAAAAAAACTTAAAATCAGTACAAGAACAAAATAATTTACAGTAGATAGCTCAAATCATTGGCCAAAATTTTTGGAGCAGAATCCAATTTCGGATCTAAGAAATCAGATTTCAGAGAAGAAAGCTTTTTTTTTTTTGGGGCCAAAATTCCAAATAGATGTAAACAAAAAAATAAAGAAAAAATAAAGAGTTGAGAGAACAAGAAAAAATAAAGAATTTATTTACCAGAATTAACATAATCGATTGAAGAAAGCAACATAGATCTCGTTTTTTGCTGCTTGAATGCCGAGAGGTAAGTTCTTAGGAATTCCTGGAACGATCTCTTCTCTCGTTTAAACCAAACCTAGTGGTAGAGATGTTATCTGACTGCAGCGATGTTCACCAGCAATATAAGAAGTATTTATAAATAGGATAATTGACAACTTTACCCTCGCTTATAATGCAGATGAAACTTATGCAAACATTGTGTTACCAAATTTAGCCCTCTCGTAGGGCTTACGTGTTTCACGTTCATCTTTTGACTTTTCCCAAAAAAAAATTCGAAAAGGACCGTTACAAAACGCCAATTTGCAAATGCACAGTTTTTCAATACCTAAGATCCTTGATGCGAGTCTTCGTCCTTGCGCAGGCTCAGATACGGAGGGTTCTGTTTCTCTTCGTTCTCTTTTACTTCGTATTGATAGAACAAGTTTGAATTGAAAGCCACATACATGGTTCGAACGAAGAAGGTTTTGTAAGGAAGAAAAGCATTTGAAGATCTCCTCCGCCACGACAACTGATTCGAGAATCAACGTCAATGAAACCGATTTCTAGCTCCATTTATAACGAGGTTTATCCGGAGAAAGACTTTAAGAGAAGTTTCACAAGTGAGCCCAAAGACATGAATAGGTAATGAGTATTTGGTGTTCTTCTTAAACACTAGCAGCAGCCTCCTCTGCCTACATTTTCCAATCCATCGAATATCCACCTTATCAAATCCCATTCCTCATTCAATTTTGATCTTTTTGGGTTTGAATCTCATGCGGTTAATTTTTGTTTTGCCGACTGAAACAGGTGAATCTGTGAACCCAAAAGCATACCCTCTTGCTGATGCCCCAATTCACCATAACAATTCTTGATCTTATTCAACAAGCTGCTAACAATAAGCAGCATAAGAAGGGGGCTAATTCGGGTTACTCTGCGCGGCAAAGATTCAACCTTTATGTTCTTTATTTGTTCCTTTTTATGTGTATGCGGATTTGTTTAACGTGTGTACTGTAATTCTTGGTGTTTCAGCTACTAAGACCCTTAACATGGGTATCTCTTAGTTCTTTGTGATGGCGGCAGATACTGAGCCTCTTGAGATTCTTCTGCATCTTCCCTTGGTTGCTGGAGATAAGGTAAGTTTTGTTTTGTGTTGGCTGGTTTTTTTTCTTGCTTTCGTACTACAGTTTTTTTATTTTTTTTAATGATTTTGTTGTCTGCAATAAATTTCGTACATCAAATTAATTTAATTAACATATTGTTGGCTCAGTCGTTAAACTGACTGAGAATTGAGACTTTTTTTAGGACAAATTTTAAAGTTTGAAATCTTAGAGTTGCATTCATTGGAAGAGTTTTAACGTATATCACTCTCCAATCTGAATATAATTAGTCTTATAGTCTAATACATGAAATGGTGTGAGAATATCTAATTCGAATGCAATATTTTATGAGATTAAAAAGATTGTTTCTTAAATACTGAATTATATTTTAATTTACTTAGTAAATATGAAATGATCTAGAATTGACATGAATAAAGCTATATATAAATTCAGGGAAGTAGTATATTTTTTAGTATTGTTCTATTTTAGGAATTAGAGTATTAAATTAATAATTATTTATCAAAAAAATCTGCAAAATATAAATTATGTAGTAGCATATTTAAGTGGAAAAAGACACCTTATATAGAATAATAATAAATGGTACACACACACACACACTAATAACAAGGAGGCACTATGGCCAAATACAAATCATCTAGAGAACAAAGTGGTAGCACATTATAAATATTGAATATGTCACACAGAGTTGTAATCCATTCTAATTTTTTCTAAGTGGTGCAAGTCATACTTGATATAGGCCAAAATAAACCAGAAAAGATAATGTCACCTCATGTGACATCCTTTACATTATCTCCCTAGCATGTTTCAATTTAGTGTAATCTTGGTATGATCAGAAAAGAGGTGGAAGATATTATGGTTCAATTTCAGATCTTCTTGATGGGACTCAATTTTGATATGTAACATCTAAATTATATAGAGAGAGTAAAGATCATAGATGAAATGAAGGAATCAACATGTTGTGGTGTCTTTCATGTATCAATGGATATCTGAATGATAAGTTTCAGCTTGGATGCCTAACTTTTCCATTTCTGTTGGTTTAAAGAGAGGAGAAATGCAGGTAATTAATATTATGAAGTTAACCATGGGTTTCAACTGCTTTGGATGGTGAGGTGTCTTGGCTCTTTGATTTAATGAATCGTACAAGGTATTTGCCACTATTTCTTTCAGCTGTCCTCTTATTTCCAAGAATATTTCACAGATTTAAACCCCCTTGCATGTGATTCTTCATGTTTAGCATTAAAAATTGCTCCCGGATTTGCATGTTACAAGGACACACACACCCACACATGCAAGCATGTGTTTTGTTGGTGTAACAGCCAAAACAATGCACTTGATGTCCACATAATTCCCTTTTAAAATATTTTCTGAAGAATTAGCATGTCCAAGTGTAGT
This sequence comes from Omphalea diandra, assembly GCA_949677035.1. Classification (NCBI taxonomy): domain Eukaryota; kingdom Viridiplantae; phylum Streptophyta; class Magnoliopsida; order Malpighiales; family Euphorbiaceae; genus Omphalea; species Omphalea diandra. The sequence goes on along the minus strand of CATIWR010270117.1, from coordinate 5,498 downwards.
ATAGAAGTAGAAGCCTAGAAGGCAATGCAGTAGCACTTCATCTGTCAAGTCTGGGAATATATATATTAAAGAAGATGGCAATGTAGCAACACTTCATCTGTCAAATACGGAAACATGCTATTCATGGAGGAACATAATCCTACTCAATCATAGTAATGGTTGACATTCTTTAAGAGCTAAGAATGCATTTCTTTTAGGATTCCTGGTGGTAATGTCATAACATATTCTTTGACAATTTGAATAAACAGGCTCTCCATGTGGCTAATATCGGAGACTCAGGATTTGTCATTATAAGTGATAGCTCCCTCTTTAAGAAGTCTACTCCAACGGTACATGTGTTCAACTTCCCATTGCAGATAGAGAATGGTGATTATCCCTCTGAACTGTTACAGGTATGGTGCATGTGATTTCATGTCCAACTGAAACTTTTTTGTATGTTGTTACTGCTGTTCAAGTCAATCAAAATTGCACATGAAATATTTGTCCCATGCTTGATCGTAAAGCCGATAGGAGCATTTACTTCGTGTTGATCTCCTTTTTCTATCTTTGTTGGTTAAATTTGTGTAATGCAGTATAAGGTCAACAATTAAATGTTGGTAAGCGTGTGTATCTGCTTATTGAATTTAGCACGGCATTAGAACGAACACCTCTATGTACATTTTAATTTCAAATTAGGATATATAAATTGATATCATATTAAATAAAATAAGGTAAATGTTTTTCTTTCCACCACATAATTAATGTATTTCTTTTTTAGTGATTTATTAATACACTCTTTGACAGCACACAATACCATAATTAATATATTTCTATCTTTGTTATTTATGTTATTTATTATGCTTTGTAGGGGATAGCAAAGATAGAAATTTAAATGGTTGAAGTGTGTTGTTAAGACTTTTTAGTGGGCAGACGACATTTTAGAAAAATTGAATATCAATGTAAATTTAATTATAGATTTTTGTATAATTGTCTAAAAAAAGTAGCCATATAAAAAATATGGGGAAAAACTATATAACTTGTGAGATTGTTTATATGAGGAAAAACAAGCTACATTAGGATAATCAACAAAACAAAACATCAAGCAAGAAAATTTTATATATAAAAAAAAAACAAAAAGAACATACAAAAATTCAGAATGAAAATAATGCAATCCAAATCTACCATGAAAAGAATTGAGGAAAAAAAGATAATGAACACAATAAATCTTGAAGGGAGCAAAGTTTCTCAGCTCATTCATCTGCTACTTGACAACTAATCTCTTGGCATATCCCTTAAAGCGCACATTACAACTTAAATAACGGAAATACCATTAGAGCCTTAACTTATTGAGGCTATTCAATTACTTTTTTTATTTAAGGGAAGGAGAACAAGTAGAAAATATATCATGCATTTAGAGGTCGCAAAAGTTGGTAATCTTCTTGAAGTTTTTTCTTTGCTAGTGTTTTTTCATCATACCAGTTTTCAAACATAGCAACTGCCTGCATCAAAAGAACAGAAACATCACTGTTACATAGGGGAAAAAATTACTGCATCAAAAGAACAGAAATATCACTGTTAGATAGGGGAAAAAATTAACACATAACAAGGAAAATAATTACAATATTACTTGTATTTCGCTCATTGGAATCAAGTAAAGATTTTGCAAGGCTTTCAATGAGTCCCTCCGACTAAGAATGACAGGTAGATTTTGCACTGCTTTTACAAAAACCAAAACAGTAACCTGCAAATAAAATACCTATTTAGCTCACAACCCACCATTGTCAAGTAAGTCTACGAATTTAACCTAATAAACTCTCTGTATTGGCTCCTTCTCTACATGAACATAGACTATAAATATATTAAGATTCTATTTCTGGAAAGCAAAGAACAAATGTCAAATTTTTTCTCTTAAGAATAAGCAACAAATAGGAAGGTGGTAATTATTTTTTCAGATGTAGAACTAACTCAGACATAAGATTCTTCAAGATTGACATGCAAGATCACTCATTTCCCAGATACTGAATTTTCTGATCCACATCCTACATGCTAATCACATGATCAAAACACATGAAATTACTCCAGAGAATGTAAAAAAAATTTTCCAGCCAAAAACTATAACCTTTTGTCATGTAAGTTCACAAGAAAATTTACAAAATCCACCATTGTTTTGCACTTACAACTATATAATCCGCTCTAGATTCATTAACTCTGTCACCCATTATTATCGGCTTCGTATTACTGTTCTCCTCCTTGACCTTTTCTTGCTGTTTGCACAAATCCAGAAAATGTTGCTTCGCACATCTCATTCAGTCGTGCTTAGAGACCTGCAAAGAAAATGCCATGCATGCTTTCAAAAATGTATATACACCAATTTCTAAGATCTTATCAATGCAAAAGAAATAGAGTGACAAAAAGCCTCTAGAAATAAGTACAAATAATTTATTCTCTCAGGATGATGATCAATAATCCTAAACTTTGTTATAAATTCTCATTCTATCCAATTAAATTGAACTTTTATTTATTATAAGGTCCAAAAACAATAATTTCATTGTAAAATGAACTTTATGTCTAATGCATAGGTACTCAAAATAAGAATCCATTCACAAATGAAATGGAAATTATAATAATCATTTATTCTAAATGCAATGTAAAAAATTTAAAAAAAAAAAAGAAAATTATTGTAAAATTTAGAATTTATGAGATAATTGACCTTTTCAGTGTGTATGGTTTAAATCCATAAGAAATTTATTTCATTTGTAAATGAATTCTAAATAGAATTTATTTGCACATAAAATCTTATGTATGTGTTAAATAATAATTATAGAATTCAATTTTGAACAAAATAAATATTGTGTTTGAAATAAATCTAAAATTCAATTTAATATTTTATATTGTCAAAAATGCTCTTTGAAATGATGTTATTTATTTTTGCTTATTGTTTTTTTTACAGATTTTCAAATTACATTAATGAAACTGTGATTACAATGAATCTTCCTTCATTTCTACTGGAAAAAAAAAAAAAATCTAATAATACATAATACATTAAGTCTGTCTTCATAGATATATATTATATATGTAGAAATTTTAGAGGAGAAAATTAAATAGAAAAAAACAATGATTTGGTTGATTTTTTACTTACAGATGAATGAGCAGCGATCCAATATTTGCAGTTCTTAAACAGTGTTAATATAGCATCTGCAATAATCATTTCATAAAAAATAATCAGATTTTGAGTGCATAAGTAACATCATCATCATCAAAAGCAAACATATATAGATCCAATTATGACACCAACATTACAAAATGTTACCTTCTAGTTCATTGATCGGATTATATGAGTTGAATGAATCTGCATTTCTGCCTATATTTCCCTTAATAAGTTGCTGTCGAATTGTTCGCTTTTCATCCTCCAATGCCATCAAAGGTTGTTGAGAAAGTGATAAAATGAATTTTGAGTTGAATTTAACAACTTTGGAGAAATATAGACCGGTTGAATTCGACTAATAACTTATAATTCGGAAAAAAATTGTTCCGAATAAAATGCAACAATACAAGTAGAAGCTCAAACAAATTTGGCCTGGCCTAAGTCATTGGGCATTAAATTAATAGTATTACCTGAAGCATGAGAACGCTTACTGAATTCTTCTTTCGACTTTCCAGTATTTGATCATCATCAGTGTCCTTCTCCTCTTCTGTTTGATTTATGTTGCAGTTGCAGTTGCAGTTTGCCCGGTACCTCCCAGCAGGCTTTGCCCAGAACATCCGAACCTTTAATAATGGATCTTTTGGCTCTAACACGAGAAAAATACATACATACGAAATAGAAAATGCAATTAGAAGACAAATTTCAAATGGCGAAGGGTCTTCTTCTCGCTGCAAACGACGGTCTTCTTCTCGCCGCAAACGACAATCGTGGCATCTGAAACAACATGAAGCCATCGCCCACTTGTGGCGGTGACGACCACCAAGCATGGCGAAGAAACACCATGCCAACACCACTATTATGCCTGTCTTGGCGGCTTTAAGGATAGCGTTGTTAGGATTTTGTACTGTTTTTGCACAATCAACGACTCTAACAAATGACTCGAAACGGCCGGCATTCATTTTAAGGCTCAAGTGCTTAAAAGGAGCATCGTCCTGTTTGAAGCCATAACAATAATACGAAGAAATTGGGTTTATAAGAAGAGAATGAGGGTGTGATCTATGAAAGAGAGGGAGAATTTTTGGTGTTGGTTTCCACCGCATTGCTTGAAGCGTTGGTGAAGTGAGGGTCATGGTTACGGAATTGAGGTGATGACTGCTTCAGATTTTCAATTGCATGACACATGAAGCTTTGAAGATGGGGATGGCAACATGTAATCCGAAACCTAGGCTAATTTGCACCGTGGCAATTAAACTATAGTACAAATTCTGTTATGTCATATGACTTTTTTTTTTTAATCATCAAAATTATTAAATTACTATAAATATTTCAGTTTTTTTGATGAATTTTCGGCAAATAAAAGTTCAATTTCCCCTCAATTTTTTTTAAAAATTATATATATAACTTGATGATCACGAGTGTAAATTACTCCTAAACTCTAGCTAAATTGATTGGGTAATAGGTGTGAGTACACTTGTAAATTACCCTTCAACCCTATTGGGTAATAGATGTGAGTATACTTGTAAATTACCCCTGAATCCTAGCTAAATTGATTGGGTAATAGATGTGAGTATACTCGTATCTAAAGAATACATCAAATTTTATGGTATCATATCCTACTCAAACTATCAAATCTTTTTTAGGCATTTATACATCTAATGAATATAAATAATATCAATTATTTTTAATATTTTTCTGTCTAAGTTAGATGCATAATATTAAGAGTTATGTAATTAAATTTATTAATTATAATATATTTAATATGTTGTATAAGAATAATTAGACAAATATTTTAGATAATTTAATTTTTCATTTTATATTTTAGTAATATTTTATTTTAATTTTTAATATACAGCTTCTTTGAATATAATGCATTATATATTATATATTATATATTATATTCAAAGAGGCTACATAATATATATATTAAAACTGTGATCATAAATTAGCAATTATGTATTTTCAGTTTTAATTTATGTATGTATTTTAAAAAAAATATTTTAATAATTATTTGAATGAAATAAAGGGTTACCTACAAGTCATTCAAAACTTTATAGATATAAAGATTAGTGTTATAATTATTACCTAAATGTATACACATAAATTATAACACTATTCCACTTTTAAAGAAAAACAAAAAATACCAATATAATTTACCAATGGATAAGTATCCATCGAGAAATTCTGACGGATCAACGACAGAGTGTGGCAAGCAAATTAATGGTAATTTTAGGGACGAACTACTAATGGAAACCCATAGATATTTACCGATTGAGGAAAACGAAAAGTCGCATGAGAATTCACGCGCTTAGTTTACCGTCAATGATTCGTACGCAATTTTCTAAATTAAATTGTGTAAAAGACATCGACAAATTAT
>CATIWR010270087.1:0-47051 GCA_949677035.1 Omphalea diandra | reverse complement strand
TTTACTCGTTCATTTCCTCCATCCATTTCCTAATTCCCATATGCTCTTTATACTTTTAAATAAGCTCTAAAATATCATTATTTATGATACTATAACATGTATACAACATAAGATAATTTATCACGCAACTATACAAACATTACACATATGTTCAAATGTCTCAAATGCAATGGTGTAAGTGTCATCATTGTGCTTATCTAATTCACATATCTAAATGATCATTTATCCAATGCTTATGTTCATGTGGGATTGTAAATCATTTATACAATGAATAGGTTCATATGAGAATGACAATAAATGTGGATAGGGATGTTACATTTCTTCCCCTCTTATGAAGAATTTTGTCCTCGAAATTCAATACTTGTAAACAAATTTGGATATTATCATTTAATGTTCTCTTCAGTTTCCCATGTAGCCACTTCTTATGAGTGGTTTCTCCATAACACCTTAACTAAAGGGATTTCTCGATTTCATAATTGCTTTTTTCTTACAACCAATGATTTTCACTAGTTCTACAATGTAAACATCATCTACAATTGTTATTGCTGGATCCCTAACTATATGTGTAAGATCAAACCAATACTTTTTGAGCATACTCATATAGAATACATTATGAATTTGAGGCATTTTTAGTGGTAGTGGTAGCCTGTAAGCCAATGGACCGATTCTTTCTAAGATTTCATATGGTCCTATGTATTGAGGATTCAATTTCCCCTTCTTACCAAATAAAATTATTCCTTTCCATAATGTAACTCAAAGGAACACTTTATCTCTTACCTCATATTCTATTTGTCTTCTGTGTTCATCTAAATAGCTTTTTTGCCTGTCTTGTACTGTTTTAAGTTTGCTATTGATTACCTTCACTTTATCCACAGTGTCTTGCACTAGTTTTGGCCCTTTTAAAACACACATCCCTTCTTCATCCCAATAGATAGGACTTCAACATTTTCTTCCATATAGTGTTTCATATGGTGCCATATGTATATTGCTATGATAATGATTATTATAAGCAAATTCAATTAAGGCAATATATTCATCCCATGCACCTTAAACTCTTTCACACAAGCTTAAAACATGTCTTCAAGTGTTTAAATTGTCCTTTTTGATTGCCCATTTGTCTGAGGATGAAAAGCAGTACTGAAACTCAACTTGGTATCCAAAGCCTGTTACAAACTGACCTAAAATCAAGGTGTAAATCATGGATCTCTGACTTAGATTAGGGTCAGATTTCACCTTCATTGGATTCTGGTCTAGACCAAAGTCGGATGGCGATTCCACATTCCTTAGGTACAGTACCAATGTATTATCCTGCTTTTGGTTCCCCGGTGACCACTATTTTAAACTAATGGCTTTGAAATTATGGAAGGACTAAAAGGATCCTTCGATCTCCAAGAACATGCCACATATTAGGGTCATTACCAATGTAAAGACCTTCATCCTCTCGATGCTTCATTGATCGATAAAAAGATAGAGTCGCAAGCAGGATTTCACTCATTCAAGCTCAATGTAAAATTCGAGGCACTCACAGTGGTGACTCTATTGGAGACCTAAAATTAACTTCATGTTTAATCTTTGATTCATTTTTAATATTTAAGCTTGTTAATGAATTAGTCCGTTGCATTTATGTAGCCTCTATACTTCACCACATGCACTAGGTGCCCTTTGATAAATCGATGGTTTTTTGAGCTTGAGACTTAAGCTCCATTCAAGCTTAAGAGATTATGAGAAGGATTCATTACTCATGAGACTAGTACCTTTGGGTATATCAAATGGGGGATTACGATAATAGCCCCTAAGCTTATCGGAGCCATCAACTACAACAACCCTCTCAACCATTAGGCACATATAAGAGCCAATAAAACTTTGAATAGGGCACTCATCTTATTTGTATTTCTTCTTCAAAAAAGAGTGAAAGTTTTCAAAGGACATGCTTAGGTATCCCCAATATAAGTATAAATGTTACCCGCCCCATTTATGTAATTATCCCTTATATATAAATACTTATGTATTTCCCTTTCCCTACTATGTAAATTATTTTCGTGTACATCCCTCTCTTTTTAAATGGATTTTATTCCTTACTTGTACATATTTCTGCTAGTAATCTTAAGGATTCTTTCCTTTTAGTGCTTTTGTGTGTATGTTTTATTGAGGCTTTAACTCTTCTTGGCCTAACGTAACCCTATGCATTCTTTTCTCCATAATGGTATAAGAATGAGACCACACTTAGGAAATAGCCAGTAGACTTGTGTGTAGGAGGGATAAGGTTGGAAGGATCTTATGCAAAATGGCATGCACATATTATGCATACATGCATCGATTGTCTATTCATGCATCATACTGATACCCCTTATCTTGTATCCATCATAGCTCCATCCAAACCCTCGTGGAAGAGAAGGGGCAATTGACTTTCAGAAAAAGTAAGACTCCTAAGTTCGAGCCAGAAAGTCAAACCGATCATGGAGTCAACCATACCACTAGAGAACTTAGACAAAATGATGGTCGAATTCAATCGTAAGATGTAAGAAATGATTACTAAGGAAGTAAACAAATGTGTTAATGAGATTTTGAAAGGGGGGGAGGCTTTTGCTAAGAGGACTAATAAAGGAAAAGCAATAATGGAGGTGCCTCAACCTGTAGTGATTAATGATGATTTATTCAGAATGAAAGAGCACCATGAAAGCAAGCTTGCTAAGGAAGTGGAAAACACGACTACCATTATAGAAAAATCTCTAAAAAGTGAGAAGAATAACATTTGATTTGTTATTTTTGCTAAGTAGTTAGAGAAAATACAGAAGGCTTTGAGTGCTAAATGCTTGAAAAAGGGAACATACATTGAGGAGTTGCTTGTTCACAAACTTGATAAACTACCACCTAATTTTTGTATGCTCGAGCTTTCCAAATTCACAGGGATTCAGAATGCTACGAACCATGTTCGTACATATGCACTAGTCATGAAGGGATCTGAGGTTCTGACGGATACAATGTTAGAACTTTTTGAGTAGTCATTAGAAAGGTCTGCAAAGACATGGTACTTCAATCAACTAAAAACTATAAGGAAAGACTAAAAAGAGTTGATAGAAGATTTTGAGAGGCATTATGCATGTAATTTAGATCTAGGGGTCACACTCTAAAACTTGGAGTCTTTGAAATAAGACATATGAGAACTTTAATAATGACATCAAAAGATGGAAGAAATCAACTTCAAAGGCAACCAGAAGGCCTATGAAGAGAGAGCAAGTTAAGATGATTGTTAAATGGGCTCTACCTGGTATTGGCACTAAAACCCAGGGAATGTTGGTTAGAAACTTTGAAGATCTTAGAAAAGCAGGCTTGCAAGCTAAAGAGTTGGAATTTGAGTTAATAAGATAGTATGAGGGACAGAGAAGTGCCCCAACTTAGCCTCAAACTAAGGGAAATAAGATAGCTGATGTAAATGCAGTAAGAGCACTAAGATAATTCACTAATCTAGGCATCTCACTATCTAAGGCATTTGAGAGGTTGCAGAAAAAGGAAGTGTTGAAGCCTCTAGCACTGAGACCACCTCCTAATTCACTGCGTAAGGGAAATGACGTTAATGCTTACTACATTTTTCATAAAGGAGCAAGTGATGACATTGATGATTGTTACAGGCTAAGAGATGAGATTCGAGATTTCAACGATGATAAGATGGTTTCCCACAAATACTAGAAGGCCTAACATCCAAGGGAATCCTCTCCCAAATTATCATAATGTTCCTCCCTTAAATGAAAGGACTTTCATGATAAATTTTAGGATTCCTAAGGAAGTTATTATTGCCACTATCAAGTAGGTTATAAATGAGGTTTCAATTGTTTACATTATTAATCCATGGAAAAGCTCAGATAAGGAGATAAAGGAGGTGTGAAGGAGAATAATGATTTAGTTATGGCATAAGAGTGATGAAGAAAATGAAGTTGAGCAGGAGAGCCATATGACTCATAACAGAAAGCACTACACTAAGAAGGAAGCCTCCAAGGAGCCTAAGGTTGAGAAAAAGGCAGATGAACTCGTCATGAAGGAGAAGGAAGATGAAAACCCTATTGTGAAATGAATGAAGAAGATGTCTGCCCAAATTAGTGTGTGGGAGCTACTTATCAGCTCTCATAAACACAAAGGCTATGGTGAAAGCTTTGTCTAGCTTGATCATTTATAGTGAGGACACTCTAAAGGATATTATTGTATTAATGACTCATAAGGGTAAAATCACTTTCTCAGACAAGGATTTACCACTAGAAAGAAGGCATCATAATCTAGCCCTATTCATCCAAGTTGAGGTAAAGGGTAGATGTACATCATATATGATGGTTGATGGTGGATTTAGGATTAACATATGCTTGTCCATATTGCTGCATAAGTTTGGTTTGTTTGAGAAAGATTTGAAAGCCTCTGACAGTGTCATTTGAGCCTATGATGATAATAGGAGGCTGACTGTGAGTGTGTTCAAGAATATGGTAAAGATAGGTACAGTGGAAGTAATGGTGGAATTCACAGTATTGGACATCCCAATTACTTTTTTGCTTTTATTGGGAAGAGCATGATATCATCCATTGGGTGGTGTACTTTCCATTGTTCACCAAAAGTTAAGATTCCTTACAAAGGAGAGATTGTGACCATATGTTCAGAGGTTGGGAAGATTGTGTAAGATTTGAGTGTGGCTTTTCCACATCTTTGAGGGTTTTAAGTTACAGGAATAACTGACAAGTGGGTTGATCTTAAAGTTATGGGGATTATGAATAATGTAAACTTTCTTCTAAGACAGGGCTTAAGGAATAATTCTACTGGTATATCAAAATTTCAAGAAATTCTCACTTAAACTATAAGGAAAGGACTGGGGTGTCGTGGTAGAGAGTCAGACCTAGAAGTAAAAGGCTTGTGCAGACTGCTATTAGATTTCTTTATGAAGAAAAAGAAAGTAATTAGAAAATTTAAGCATGAAGTTCTTGTAGAGGAGGAGTCACTAGTGAGGAATTAAATGAGATTAGAAATGCCTTTTTCCAGCTATATGTTAGTGAGTTGAAATATCAAGATTATTGGGACTCACCCGAAAGGGAGGATGGCAAGAAGAAGATAAAGAAGAAAGGTAAGTAGATCTTAGTAATAGAGAACGAATGAGAATTAGATAAGCTCATAATCCTATATGGTCCTCACTGTGCATGGCCATGGAATGATAAGAATAAGATCACTGATAAACAAATTGAGTAGTATTTGTTGATAAAAAATTCTAGGCCACTAGGGAAGATCACATAAAGGATGGGCTTGATTAGATGAAGTAAAGTGCACCTTTCATGGACTTAGAGTGGGAATATACTGGGTCATGCAAGTTTACTAAAACCATGTACATCGAGATAAAGTTCGAGGATATTAAGTACATGATTGTGAACCCTATTAAAGAAGTGGGTGGTGAGGAAATTCAAGGTCTTGTGGTATAAATTGAACCTACTATGGTAAAAGGCGCAACTCTTAGGACAAATTTTCTAAAGATTGAGCTAATAGATAATTAGATGAAAACACAGTTTTGAGGAAGTTGTCAAGTTGTTGCTAAAATAGAGAATGGGAAAAAGGCAGATACTTCACAAAAAGTTGATCTTTGAGTTTTGACTAATGAAGTACAATGTGAAAAAAAAAGGAAAAAGGCTCAGGCAGATGAGGTTCTAGTTGACCAATTCAAAGAAAATGACTTTCTTACTACTACTGATGTTTTTGATTTTATTCTCTTTTAGGACGATGTATTTCTTTCTAAGTTTAAGGTAATGAATGATGAATTTGCATACTTATGTGATGTGTTTCCTAATGGTAGTGTGCATAACATGCATCATTTTATGAGCATATTTAACATTAATTATGTTCATACTATTGCGTTAATCTTAGCACATAGGAAAATCCAAAAAGCTTGCTTATCGCCGGTGCTAGAGGAATGAAGGAAGTTCAAACAACTACTTAGAAAATATTAGAGGTTTTTTACCTGGACATATGAGGACATGCCGAGGTTAACAGTGAATTGCATAACACAAAATTTCAACATACCCATATATGAAATCAGTAAAGCAGAAGCTTCAAAGGATGAGGTCTAAGTAGGCTTTTATTAATAAAGATGCAGTGAAGCAATTAAATGTTACGTTCTTGGAGGTGGTTGACTATCTTGAATGGTTGGCCAATATAATCTCGGTACTAAAAAAGGATAAAAGGGTAAGGATGTGTGTTGACTATAGAGATTTCAACAAAGCATGTCCAATGGATGATTTTCCTTTGTCGTACATAGAAGTACTAGTGGATAGCACTGTAATCTGCTTATGTATTCCTTTATAGATGGATTCTCAGGGTACAACCAGATTCTCATGGTAATCACAAATAAGGTAAAGACAGGTTTTATCATGGAATGGGGGATGTACTACTATAAGGTGATGTTATTTGGATTAAAGAATATGGGATCAACATACCAGCGAATGGCAACTACCGTGTTGCATGATTTGATCCATAAAAAGGTAGAAAAGCATATGGGTGATATGATGGTGAAGTTAGAAACTAAGGAAGGTTAATTTGAAGCCCTAGAGAAATTCCTAAAGAGAATCGATGAGTACAACTTGAGGTTGAATCCAAAGAAGTATGTATTTATGGCCATCTCCAATAAGCTATTAGGACATATGGTCAGTGAGAAATGGATCAAAGTGGACTTGGACAAAGTAAAGGCAATTCAGGATATGCCCACACTAAAAATTGAGAAGGAGATCTGAGGGTTTTTGGGTCGTTTACAGTACATTAGCTGCTTTATTGCAAGATTACCTCCCATTTGTGAGCCAGTCTTCAAGTTATTAAGGAAGGATCAACTAGTGGAGTGGAATGAATAGTGTCAGAAAGCCTTCAAGAGGATAAAAGAATATCTGACTAACCCGCCTATATTAAAACTACCAAAGTCGAGAAAACCATTGATTTTGTATTTGACAGTAGGAGACAACTCAGTTGTTGTAATGTTAGCTCAGGAAGATGAAACAGGAAGCGAACATGCAGTGGTGGAGATGACTTGTGTAGCATTGGTTTGAGAGACAAAAAAGTTGAGAAATTATTTTCAGTCATATTTTATGATAGTGTATTCAAAGGTAAACCCATTTAAACACTTACATGAAGCCCCCTCCCTCACTAGAAGATTGGCATAGTAGTTGGTCTTGCTGATTGAATTTGATATTAAGTAATAGCTAAGAAGGTGATAAAGGGAAAAATAGTTTCAAAATAGTTGACACAACAACCTTTCGAGAAAGGAGAATATAAACTTCCCCAATTCCTAGATAAGGGGTTAGGAGTAATTAAGCCTCAAGGGTAGAGTGTACACTTTGACGAGGCTATAAACAAGAAAGGAGTAGGTGTAAGAGTGATTCTAATCTCATTGAAAAAAAGAGTTTTTCCCTGTAGCTAAAAAGTTGAACTATAAGGTGACTAATAATATGGTTGAATATGAGGCTTGTGCACTAAGGCTTGAACTCTTGAAGCAATTAAGGGTAAGGAAAACAGAGGTGTTTAGGGACTCGCTCCTAATCATTTCACATGGAAAGGATGTGTAGGAATTGAAAAAAAAACATTTGGGCATGTATTTAAACCATATGAAAGGGGTTCATGCAAAATTTCCAAAGGGTCACATTTAATCATATGCCAAAAGAAGAAAATGCAATGATTGATGCCTTGGTCACTTTGGTCTCTAAGTGGGATGAATCAGAGGTGATGCCTATGAAGTTGCTAATCGTGCTTTGATCGGGGGTGCCATGTTACAAGGATACAAGAGTAATGCAAGTATCAGTAGAGAATCACCCTTAGTATTTTGATATGTAAAGGTACTTGAAAAGTGGCGAATACCATGAAGAGGTTAGGAAAAAGGATAAAGATATGATCTGAAAGTTCTCTTCACAGTTTATGCTCTATAATGGTGTAATATATAAAAGGATGACCGATCGAGTCCATTTGCGATGCTTAGTTGTGGAAGAGGCCTTTAAAGTCATAGAAGAGGTGCATGTAGGAGTTTGTGGTCCCTGTACAAATAAAAAGATGTCAATAAAGAAAATTCTAAGGTTGAGGTATTACTGGACCACTATGGAGCATGTTTGTATTTAGAAAGTTTGGAGTTATCATAAATGTTAGGTTCATGGTAGCCTTAGTCATTTGTCGCTAATTGAGTCATAAAATTTTACATCACTATGGTTGTTTACAACATGGTGCATAAATGTAATTAAAGAAATCAGGCAGACTTCTATAAATGGGCATAGGTACATTATAGTGGTAGTAGATTACTTCTTGAAATGGGTAGAGGCTGAAGCCTTTGGTAAGCTAGAGGTAAAATAGATGGCACAATTCATTGAAAAGAACCACATCTGTAGCTATGGAGTGCCATACCATGTTGTTATGAATAATGGTGTCCATTTCCAGGCAGAGGTCAAAGGTATATTGGGAAAGTATGGGGTGATCCACCATAACTCGTCGCCTTACAAACCTTAAGCTAATGGAGCAGTGGAAGTAGTGAATAAGAATATCAAGAACATCATTGCTAAAATGGTAGAGACATATCGAGATTGGTATGAGAAATTACCTTTCGCATTATCAAGTTACAACAAAGACATCGATCGGGATGACACCACAGTATATAGTGTATAGGAAGGAGGCAGTGATGCTGATCGAGCTGGAAGTGAGGTCCTTAAGGGTATTAGTTGGGTCTAGCATTCCTGAGTACTAATGGACAAGGAGTAGACTTAAGCAATTGGTTCTGTTGGATGAAAAGAGGTCGAAAGCCCTGTATCACATGCAATTGTATCAAGCGAGAATGACCTATACATTTAACAAGAAGATTAAACAAAGCATGATAAGGGTTGGTGATTTAGTATTGAAGGCAGTCTGACTGCAGCACCAAGATCCTCGAGGAATGTTCAAGCCAAATTTAAAAGGCACTTATGTAGTCAAACAAATATACTTAGTGTTACGATAAAACTAACAGATATGGATGGGAATAAATTCACCAAGCTAGTGAACTTAGACTGATTGAAGAAGTATTCATGTGAGGTGTGAGAAAAGTAAAATAGTCTGCTAAGTCGAAAACCCGAAAGGGTAACTTAAGCAAAAATTATGACATAAATAAATAATGAAAAGAGAGAAAAGAAAAGAATAATGAAAAAAAAACTCACTAAGTTGGAAACCTTAAAAGGCGGCTTAGGCAAAAGTTAAAGCATAAAAATGCATAAAATAAATATAATAAAAGTTGAGAGAGTGCAATTGAACACTAGGGGTCCATTGACAAGAACAACTAAATGATGACGATGAAGAAAAGATGTATGTGCAAAAGACTAGTGAAACAAAGATGCTGAGCAAGATAATAGGATTATCTAATGTGCCAATGTTGAAGTAGAAGTCATGCATTTAATTAATGCCTAAATATGCAAAATGGAAATGATTTGTACCAAGCATAATATCAAATGGAAATACATTTGCATAATTAAAGTAAATGAGTCATAAATGTTTTTGAACTAGAAATAAATGTAAAACAGTCTTTTTTGAAAAAGATCATTGTCTACTATTTGCTAGTGTGACGCTTGTAGATCTAAAAGTCATGCAACCATGTCATATAGTTTGCGCTGTTGTTAGGCTATAGATCCCGACTAGTGTAGAAGTCATAGATGTAACAATTAGTCCATGTAGCCTCAACTCTATCCAAGAAGTGTAACGACAAGGGACCCTCTACAAATAAAGGAAGGAATTGCACCTCGAATTGAGGAGCGCTTAAGTGGTGATCCATGCGAGATGGGTTATAAAATATGCCTAAAGCCAATGCGGAAAGGATTATGCAATCCTCATAAGTCCTCAAAGTAACATGCGACATATTCCACCATAGGCAACTCCAATGATTATCGATGGTAGTGAAATGAGAAATCCACTCGACCCATTTGGCTCTAGCAGTAACTGGTTAGGCGATGGTTTGAATGATGCTCCAAATAATAGAGCCTCACATCCATTGAGGGGGTAGACAACAATCCCAATTCCTCTTGCAACCATATTTGAAAAAGGAAAGGAAAAGAAAAAGAAAAAAGAAGAAAAGAAAGAAGAATGAAAATAAGCTCGTTAGGTTAAAAACTTGAAAGGGCAACCAAAGCAAAAGTGGGCAACTTGCTAGATTGAAAACCCACAAAGGTAGTATAGGCAAAAGTTAGGGCAAATAAAAAATTAAAAGAGAAAAAATAAATAAAACACATACAAGAAAAATTATTAGAAGGAGAATTCTTACATGTAACAATAGCGGCTCCTCATGAAAGAATCACTAACACCAAGAGACACCTTGTCAAGTTTCATGATGGTCTCAACAAATATAATTGGTATTGGGGTCCTACCTGACTCAACCCCCTTTAAGAGTGGTAAATTTTATAGATTTATCTTTCCATCCTCTCTCGTAATAAATACTCGCCCATTAGAATGGTTGTAATAATATGAGCCTGGGTCATTTGAGCATGGCCTTTAAAAGGGAGAAGAGTGATGAAAGGAGCCATAAGGATATTCTCCTCGCTCAATATGTACCTAGGTACCTTTTCATGTTGTATGTCTCTACCATCTTTTGCATATATGGATAATCAAGTTGAGACAGTGTGATCCGATTTGCAACTATGATGTAACAGTTAAGAATGACACTAAACTCCTTTAGCAACTGACAAATCTCTACATCCCCGAAATGGAAAATATTAGTCGTAGAATCCTATAAATCACAAGTTGCCCTCAAGAAGTGAGTGTCGAGGCGAACAAAAAGAGGTAACAGAGAGTTGAAAGGCTCTCTCATGGTAGATCATGCCAATTCTGGGATGAAATAGACCCTAGAAAGGTTTTTAACATGTTTTGGGAGCTAAGGATGGTAAATAAAAAGAAGAAGTGTGTGATAGGTATTTATTAAAGAAGGCCAAGCTTATAGGGTTATGTAGTCTCTAATCAGAACTGTATAGCCCTTGACCAATTTGTACAACCTTTCAACTAGGCTATACAGACTCAGTCCAAGGTTGTACAACCCTCAATTTTGGGAAAGGGTCTAACAACCTCTCTTTTGTATTATGGACGTAAATTGACATATGCATATGCTCAAGAAAGCATATAAATGAAAGCGATGATAACACATATGTAGAAACATACATTCAAGGGCCAAAATTATGTATTTATATTTAAAAAGATGCAATATCAAAGTTTGACAAAAAATGGAGACAATGTCGTCTTAGTTCATCCTAGAAGGTCCTAAGTAAGCATCCAAAATAAGGGCTTTTAAATCACATAATAAATTGCATAACTATGAAAATATTCTATATTGGGATGGGAGGAAGCAAAACATTCATAACAGCTAATGAAAAAGAAAAAGGGGGTCACAACTCAACTACCTCTGCTATTAGAAAGGGTAGCCTTAGAATTCTCGGCCTCGCTGTTTATAACCACTTACCCATGCTTTGTAGTTGTCTAAGCTTAGAATTCTAAGTCTCAGTCTCTACCTCTGCCAGATGTTGATCCTTTTCTCTAATCTCACAGATTAAGTACTAGATTGTCCTATATAAGAAACACGTGGGTTAGAATGTATAGGATACAAACCACACGAAATACAAGTCACGAACATGGATACATGCATTATTTTGCTTACTTTTACTAACCTGCATGTAGTGCATTTGTTGTTGTTGGCCTAGTACACCAAGAAGGGGGCTGAATTTGTGGCTGATTACAAATTAAAAAGGAGGTTAAGGTGTTTAGGAAGTTAAGAAGGAGAAGAGAAAAATCAACATAAGAAGTTTATAGTGGTTCAGGTGTTAACAAACCCTACGTCGACTCCTTAATTCTCCATAATTGGGTATTTCACTCAACTAAACTGGTGTTTTCAAAGTTACACTAAACTTATACAATTTGTGTTTTACGAATCACAAAAACCCTTACACCTTGTGTTTTTAGGCTCATATAAAAATCTCTCACAAGTATTTTGGATAGGCTCACACTTCAACCTCTTACAAGATTTTGAGAATCTAGGCTAACTTTCAACCAACTTACAAAGGTGTTTATTGCTCACACAAATCAGTCAACAACATATAAATAAGAGTAAAAGACTGACTAGTAAATTAGCAAGAGTTTGGTTATAATTAATTGAATTCTCTTCCATTTACATCAGTTTGGTGGAGTATTTATAGCCCACATCCACTAAAGAGATGTTACTCAAAAAACTATCCAAAAATCTCCAAGTTATGCTAGGCAGATTTTGCATTAAATGCTTGCTAGGTGAAAGTTGTGGTCGCTACTTTCATTTCGCGGTCGCGAATTTTCAATTTGTACTGAGGAGTTGAAAATTGCAGTAGAGAACTCTGTCCTTTGTCTAACGGTTAGTCCACATGTCCTTTACCCATTAGTTGTCCAAGAAATATAACTGTTATGCTTAATGAACTACTTAAAAGTAACAGTCGTGAGTTAGCTTTGTCTTGGACATGACTGAGACCACAAATTCCTCTATTTGGTGAGGAAACTACAACTTTTTGAGCCACGGTCTTAGCCAATTCTTCGCCCTCTCAATTTTTGATTTCCAACGGTTTCCTTGGACACTTGGTGTGTTGTGGCTATGGCTTTGGTTCCCTATTTTGTTACTATGAAATTTACAGTCGCGATCTCTATGCAAATGCCATTACAAATTCCTCTATGAATTAACTAATGCTTCTTTTACTGAGTCACGACTGTGAATTCGTCCGTAAATTCTTCTGACCTAGCTCCATTCATCTTAATAGCAATGTCGTGGTCACGATTTAGGGGATACTAATCATGATTTTGGATGTTCTTCTAAAAGATGAAGATTTTGATTTCCATCCAACTTCCAATGAAAATAAATCTTATAATATACAAAATAACACTTACTCAAAGCATTAAAACTGATTAATCTCCATTGTTAAGATCAAAAGAGGCTTATAACATAGGTTCAACTAACCTAGTCTAACAATCTCCCCCTTTTTGATTTTGACAACATAGATGGATCTTAAGGAAAGATAAATGCATGAGCTTTGAAGTTGGGTTGGTGAATGATCAAATAATCAAAAGATTTTAGTCAATGATCAATTAATTCTAAGTATTCTAATGTAAAACTTACTCCTCCTCAACTTATGCCTTTTCTTATGCTCAATACTAATTTTCTTTCAATGTTATTCTGTCCCCCTTTGGCAGGATCAAAAAGAGGGTAAGTATTAGAGAGTGAAAAAAGTGCATAAATTGAGATAGAGTAAACATAAAAAGCAAAACAACAAAGATAACATATAAGTTGCAATCACATAACAATTGATATAATGAATTACAAAATAAACATCTTTATTTAATTAATGAATTGTGGGATCAATAGCTTTACATTAAGAACTTAAAAAAACAATAGAAAAAGAAACCCTAAGCACAAACAAAAAGATAGGAGAACTGCCATCATCTCCAGAACTGTTCAGTTCTTCATTATCTCCTCTACCTTTAACTTCATCACTCTCCTCAACCTCTTGGTTGTCCTCTTCTTCTGGTATATCCTTCCAATCCTCAAAGTCTGGAAGATGGCAGGGAGGAGCACCTACTTTCTCCTGTAAGTCCACCAAATCACTGTTTAGGTGGGAGAGGAGGAGAAATCATGAGCATCCTCATCATCTTGTCCAATTTCTTATTAATAGAGGCAAGAGAGATTTTGGTTTTGGGCTTAGGTTTGGGAGGTGGAACAAGTTGGGCTCCCTCTTCAATGACAAACCTTTTTCTTTTGGAGGCTTGGGAAGACTTTAGTTTCTTGGCTCCAAAAGCACCCAAAGTGTATGTGTAAGAATTAGGGTGAATAACTTTTACATTGATGAGGTAGCCGAGGTCCATAAAATTTTAGGAAGGGAGAAGCTTCTCAGTGAGGAATTTTTCATTTTCTTCATTAAGAGCACCCACGTATCAATCGATGGCTGTGACATAGGAAGGAAGAAAGGCTAACATTTAGGTTTAGTGCTCATGTGAATCAATTGATCTACATAATAGCGTTTAATTTGTATGGATTTACTTTTGGTAAGATAGAAAAAGGAAAGCAAGAACCTTTTGGGATATGTTTTTGTTACCATAACCTCTTGCATTAATGGATAAGGTGATGATATGATAAAGTAACCAAAAAGGTAGGGTTTAAATGTATTTGTCTAAGGAGGTTTTGGGGTTATGTTTGGTCTCGATGGAAATTTCGGACCAAAACTCATAATAAATGACATCAAGAGTAGAGATGATAAATGAAAATTCATCTATGACTTGAAGATTGAATAGATTAGAAAGTTGTTCAAAAATGAAGAAAAAAGGGTCTCTAAAAGCAAGAAATACTAACTTGTATTGGTCAGCGCAAGATTTTGCTCTATGACTTAGAGTCACGATACATATGAATTCTCACACCATCTCCTTATATATGAGCTCATCACGAAAAATAAATTCATTCCATTATAGGTTTGAAAGAAAATCATGGATCTCGTCTTTAATGCCCAGTGACTCAAGAAGGAAAGTGGAAGAAATTTGTTCGATAGAATGATCTTAGAAGCATTCGCTTTGTTCCGATCTTTTTCCTCTTTCATTATCCCTTTCATCAATTATAGAGCCAATGGTCTAAAAGGTTGTGTCATTGCCTTTCCCTTCTCTGCTTTTGAAGCTTTCTTGGGGGGCATTTATGAATAAAGGAAGATTGAAAGGTTTTTGAGAGAAGGCAGAAGAGAGAATGAAATAATGAGTAGTAGTGAAAAGAAACAATGTTTGAGGGGTTTATATAAGGCCAAGAAAGGGTGTGAAAATGGCTAAAAATGATCAGAAATGAATTAAATGAAGGAGTGCAATTGGTTGGCAATCAAATCACTTAAATGTGTGGTAGTTACTCAAATTTGCGACTGCTACCTGCAAGTCGTGATCGAAAATTTTGAAAAATATGAGTGACGGACAAAAAATCCTTGATAAACGACACGTTCAATGATTAAATGATTTAAAATTTGAATAAATTTGCTGTGAGGATTGAAGGTTGCAGCTGTGAATTGATAGTTGATAGCCGAATGCTGAGTGCCTATAATTCGCGACTGTGAATTATAAGTTAGAAAAGATAACTATGAAATTATAAGACTTGACTATCTAAGTTGTGATCCACTTAATACATTGATGTCCAATTTATGCAAATTGGCATAGATAGACACAATTGCACATAAAATTAAGACATCCAAAGAGATATATATCATATACAACATCCATGACAATCATTCAATCAAAAAATTATGCAACATACAAAAAAGCATTCTAGAGAGATCTATATTTCACTTTAGGGAGCTTCCACCAAGCATTCCCAATTCTCTCTTAATGAAGTTCATCCTTTCTTCACTGAGAGGTTTTGTGAAAATGTTAGCAAGTTAATTATTTATATCTATAAATTCTAATACAACATCACCATTTTGGATATGATCTCTAAGAAAATGATGTCTAATGTCTATATGTTTGCTCCTAGAGTGTTGGATGGGATTTTTAGAAAGATGTATTGCACTAGTATTGTCACATTTGATGGGAATGTGATCAATAAGTTTGTTGTAATGCTTTAATTGTTGTTTCATCTGAAGGACTTGGGTGCAACCATAACCCGTAACTATATATTCATCTTTCATCGTGGATAAGGCAAACAAAACTTCCTTTTTACTAAACTGAGAAACTAAACACTCTCGTATAAATTGGCAAGTTTCAGAAGTGCTCTTTCTATCTAGAAAACTACCAGCATAATTCGCATCTGAGTAACTTATGACACTAAATAAGGAATCTCTAGGATACCATAAACCTAGATGCATTGTGCCATGTAAATATTTGAAAATCCTTTTAACAACATTCAAATGAGATTCTTTGGGACAATATTGAAACCTAGCACACATGCGTACACTAAACATTATATTAGGTTTAGCAGTGATAAGATAGAGTTTAGAACTAATCGACTTACTCAATTCGCCCTTGTCCAATTTGATGGTAGCACTCATTGGTGTTTTTGCTACTTTACATCCTTCTATGCGGAATTTCTTAAGAATGTCCTTTGTGTATTTGGCTTGGTTGATAAAGATCCCATCTTTGATTTGCTTGATTTGTAGACCAAGGAAAAACTTGAGCCCTCACATCATGCTCATCTCAAATTTCCTAGTCATACAGTTAGCAAAATCCTCATAAAAGGATTCATTAGTAGCACAAAAAATGATATCATCAACATAAATTTGCACTATTAGTGTATCATGATTTTGCCTTTTGACAAACAAAGTTGTGTAAACCTTCCCCTTTTCAACATCATTTTGCAAAAGAAAAGAACTAAGTCTTTCATACTAAGCTCTTAGAGTTTGTTTCAAACCATACAAGGCTCTATTCAATTTGAAAACATAATTTAGAAAAGTATGCAATTCAAAACTAGGAGGTTGTTCAACATAAACTTCCTCTTCAATAACACCATTTAGAAAAGCACTTTGACATCCATTTGAAATAGTTTTAAATTAATGTGACATGCATATGCCAAAAGAATCCTAATGGCCTCTAATATTGCTACGGGGGCATAACTTTCGTCATAGTCAATGCCTTCCTCTTGGTTATAACCCTTAGTAACCAATCTAACCTTATTCCTAGTGATGAAACCTTGCTCATCTAACATATTCCTAAACACCCATTTGTAACCTACAATAGGGTGTTCCTTAGGCCTCGGAACAAGTTTCCACATATTATTTCTCTTAAATTGACCAAACTCTTATCATTAAGAGCCTCATCAATAGATTTTGGCTCAAATTGAGAAATAAAAGCAACATTATTATCTAAAGTATTGAGTTGAGATCTAGTACTTACACCCATTGAAGTATCACTAATGATTAGTTCTTTGGGGTGATGCTTGAAAAATCTCCAATCTTTAGGAAGATCTTGGTTTGGTGATTTCACTTGTTGATATTGAGGATTTTTATCTTTTTTTGATGATTTGCTTTCATCATGGTCCTGATCCTTTTCTCTTGTAGTATCCTCCAAATCTAATTTCTCAAATCATCTACAAAATCATCAATAAAAGAACCTTTTCCAAGATCAAGCTTACTAGATTTATCAAACACAATATTCATAGACTCTTCAACAACTATTGAACTTTTATTAAAGACCTTATAGGCTTTGCTAGTAGTGGGATAACCTAAGAAGATGTCTTCATTAGTTTTTGAATTAAATTTACCAAGATTATCCTTGCTATTCAAGATATAACATTTACATCCAAAAACTCTTAGGTATGCTAACTTAGGCTTTTCTACCATTCCATAGCTCATAAGAAGTTTTATTAAGAATGCATCTTTTGAAAACTCGATTTACAATATAACACTAAGTATTGATAGATTCAGCCCAAAAATAATTTGGCGGTGAATACTCATTGAGCATAGTTCTAGCCATCTCTACTAGTGTCTTATTTTTCCTCTCTTTGTTGTGGTGTTCTAAGAGTTGAAAAGTTATGGAAAATCTCATTCTCTAGGTAATAAGATTTAAAAGACTCATTTTGAAATTCTTTTCCATTGTCACTTCTTATGGAAGAAATTAAGTAATCCTTTTCTTTTTGAATCCTTTTTGCAAAACTTTTAAAGCACCAAAAGTATTATGCTTATGAGCTAGAAAGGAAACCCAAGTAAACCTAGAGAAATCATCAACTAGGACTAGTGCATAATATTTTCCCCATAAACTAGCTCTTCTAGTAGGTCCGATTAAGTCCATGTAAATTAATTGAAGAGGTCTACATGTACTTACAATGTTCTTTGCTTTGAAGGAAGATTGATGTTGCTTCTCATTTGGTAAAGACCATATGTCTTATCTCTAGAGAACCTTAGCTTAGGAAGACCTTCCACTAGCTTTCCCTTTGATAAGTTTTGTAAGAGCTCCATGTTAGCATCTCTAAGTCTTCTATGCCATAGCCAAACTTCATTACTAAGGGACATAAGACACTTAAAGGATTGGTTAGCTAAATTGTCTAAGTCAATTAGGTAGGTATAACCCTTTCTTTCACCTTTGAAAACTAACTTTTCATCTACCAAAGTGGTAACTCAATAATCTTTAGGGTCTAAGGTGACTTTATTACCTTTGTCACATAATTGACTTACAATAAGCAAGTTATGTTGTAAGTCATCAATAAGTAAAACATCATTAATTAATGAACAACCATTTTTATCAATGGTTCCAAAGTCAATTACCTTACCCTTGGCATTATTTCCAAATGGACATTGCCACCCTCTTTTTCCTTTAGGGCTATGAATAGCTTCCTATTGCTTATCATGTGCTCTAAGCATCTGCTATCCATATGCCAATCATTTGATTCATTGGTGGCTACCAAACACTCTTACACAACATAAGTAAATCATCTTTTCTTTAGTACCAATCATACTTAGGTCCAAGGGGGTTAGGTTTTAAATGATCCTCTAACTTGAGGTATGCCTTCCTAATGTAGCAATAAACATTTATGTGTCCATACTTCATGCAATAATGGCATTAGAGTTTAGACCTATGTGTCTTTCTCCTATGCGTTGCCTTGGTATGAGTAGGGGATTTCCTCATACTTACATGATGTGTGTGTGAGCATAAACATGAATGAATGGGAGTAGGAGCAAATTTTCTGTATGTGTTTGAATGAGCATGCCTTTTATTGTACATGTATACATGGTTGGCCTTCTTAAAAATAGGCTTAAGGCCTTGTTGCACCTTTCCTTTGCCCTTAGGCAGCGGTGGTTTAGTGTTTTGAGCACTTTTCTTTCCAACGACCTCAATACTTAGATTTTGAGGTGTTGAGGCCTTGATGAACGTCGTGAGTGAAGGTGTAGAAGAAGAGGCTCCTTTAAAGCCTAGACCATACTTAACTAAGGGAGGTATTTGTGATACAATAAGTGTATCTAAAGCTTCCTTACCCTTGTAGACCTTAGAAATAAAGTTTATAAGCTTAATGACTTCACCTTTCAAGGAGTCATTTTCTTTTCTTAATGAAGTTAGAGATGTAGATGACTTGGATAGACTATCCATAGACTTCTTGAATTCTTCATTTGAAGCCCTTAGTTCACTTATAAGACTATTTAGGGATTTGAATTCATCCTCTAATTTATTGCACTTCTTTTCGTAAGTTTTCATTTGTGACTTATATTTGTCACATTTCATGATAAGAGCATTTAAAAGCTCATCATCCATATCATCTAAATCATCAAATTTAGAATAAAAGTGAGGTGAAGAGCTTACCTCATTAGATGAGTCCTCTTGAGCCATAAAACATAGGTTTGCAACCTCTTCCTCTTCATGTTCTTCACTTGAGCTATTATCCCAAGTGGCTTTGAGGCTTTTCTATTTTCTTTGTCACCTTTCTTCTTTTTTTTTTTTTTTCAACTTGGGGTAATCATATGAATGTGGCCTTGCTTGCCACATTCATAGCAAGTGACATTATTTGATCTTTCTTTGGGAGTTGGAGTTACTTTCTTGAACTTCCTTCTTCTAATCATCTCCTTAGTTCTTCTTGAAAGCATTGCAAACTCCTCCTCCTCTTCGTCACTTTCCTCTTCATTTGAGGCTACTTATACTTCCTTCTCCTTTGATGAAGACTAGAGTGCCAAGGTCCTCATTTATAGTTTTTTAGTTTTCTCTCATGGACCTCTAATTATTTTCATTTCTTCATCCTTCTTTAAGGTTAATTCATGAGTTAAGAGTTTGCCTATTAGGACATTCGTTGACACCTTTCCTATCTTCATGTTGGACTTTTGGATACTACATACCCTTACACCAAATTTTTTAAGAGGTAAAGATTTTAGAATTTTAGAATTTACCTCATATTGGTGAGAACTCTCCCAAACTTCTTCCTGTTGGTGATGACAACAAAGAGTTTATTTGTCATATCTGTGATACTTTCTTCCTCCTTCATCATAAATAGCTTTCACTTTGTCACATACATCTCAAGTCAGCTAGATTTCACCAAGGTGTGCCCTCATGATAGTTCTCTAAGGCCTTCCAAATACCATGAGTAGTAAGGCAAAGTTGGACCATTCCAACTTCTTCTCTAGAAAGAGAACTTAGAAGGATTTCCATAGCTCTTTTATTTTTGCCATTGGATCTCTTATGAGCTTCAACCTACTCCTCTTTAAGGATTAATTCCTCACTTTCATCCACCACTTTGGTAGGTGGCTTCCATTCTTTTGCAACAATATCCCAGAGGTCTATCACATTACTATCTAAATAGATTTCCATCCTATACTTCCAATGAGTATAGTTTGCTTCATCAAAATATGGGTTGAGGTAAGTGTGGATTCCTTCTTGGGCCATGATCTTTACTCACACAATTAAGCTTTTGGAGTGCGACTTGGCTCTGATACCATTTGTTGGCCCAGTGCACCAAGAAGAGGGGTTGAATTAGTGACTGATTAAAAATTAAAAAGGAGGTTAAGATGTTTAGGAAGTTAAGAAGGAGAAGAGAAAAATCAACATAAGAAGTTTATAGTGGTCCGGGTGTTAACAAACCATACGTCTACTCCATAATTCTCCATAGTTGGATATTTCACTCAACTAAACTGGTATTTTCAAGATCACACCAAACTTATACAACTTGTGTTTTATGGATCACACAAAACCCTTACATCTTGTGTTTTTAGGCTCATACAAAAACCTCTTACAAATGTTTTGGATAGGCTCACACTTCAACCACTTATAAGAGTTTTAGAATCTAGGCTAACTCTCAACCTACTTACAAAGGTGTTTATTGCTCACACCAAATAATTAACAACACATAAAGAAGAGTAAAAGAATGAGTAACAAATTTGCAAGAGTTTGGTTACAATTAATTGAATTCTCTTCCATTTACATCAGTTTGATGAAGTATTTATAGAACACATCCACCAATGAGACATTACTCAAAAAACTATCCCAAAATCTCCAAGTTGTACTAAACAGATTTTGCATCAAATGCTTATCAGGCGAAAGTTGAGGTCGCAACTCTCATTTCGAGGTCGCAAATTTTTCAATTTGCACTGAGGAGCCGAAAATCGCAGCAGAGAACCCTGTCTTGTGTCTAACGGCTAGTCCATATGTCTTTCACCCATTGGTTGTCAAAGAAATGTAGTCGTTATATTCAACCAATTACTTAAAAGTTACGGTCACGAGTTAGCTTTGTCTTGGGTGCGATTGAGTCTGAAAATTCGTCTGTTTGGTGAGGAAACTACAACTTCTTGAGTCACAGTCGAGACCAATTCTTCGCCTTCACGATTTTTGATTTCTAAGGGTTGCCTCGGACAATTAGTGTTTTGTGACTGTGGCTTTAGTTCTCTCCTTAGTTAGTATAAAATTTGCAGTCGCAACCTCTAATGCGAAGGCCACTACAAATTCCTCTGTGAAAAAACCAATGCTCCTTCGGTTGAGTCGCAACTAGGAATTCGCCTACGAGTTCCTCTGGCCTAGCTCCATTCATCCTAAAAGCAATGTCGCGATCACCATTTAGGGGATACCGACCGCGATTTTGGATGTTCTTCTAAAAGATGGAGATTTTGATTTCCATCCAACTTTCAATAAAAATAAATCTTATAATATGCAAAATAACACTTACTCAAAGCATTAGAATTGATCATTCTCCATTGTTAAGATCAAAAGAGGCTTATGACATAGGTTTAACTAACCTAGTCCAATAGCTGTGTTACGACCTTATTCAAGGCAGCAATTAGGACGACCATAGCCTTAGCTTGCACATAAGGAATTAACAATAAGGAAAAGGGGCATTCTCAGCAACATGCCTTACATCATAGTTAAAGTGCAAGAAAACTAAGGAGAAATGACTTATGTGGGTGGTCTTAGCCAACTTAAATGTATAGGCAGACCAAGTGATCCATAGTAACATCATAGACTTAATCAA
The DNA here is from genome assembly GCA_949677035.1 of Omphalea diandra. Lineage (NCBI taxonomy): Eukaryota > Viridiplantae > Streptophyta > Magnoliopsida > Malpighiales > Euphorbiaceae > Omphalea > Omphalea diandra. The sequence goes on along the minus strand of CATIWR010270087.1, from coordinate 25,150 downwards.
CGAAGTCATGCAGGACTCGACTATGCTGTCTAGCATAGAAGCCACATTGCCTACCACTACGAGATCCACCCCTCTTAAAGTCAACCTACAGTCCTATTTATGACAACATACAGTAGTAGTGCTAGGCACAAAAGCAAGAATGGCAAACCTTTGCATAGCTTGTGTAGTAGTGCCTTAACTTTCGTGCTGCAGGATGACCCCCTCGTCTGGCGCATGTTGAGGGAATGCTCAAATAGTGGCCTTTGATAAATGAAGACTCTCTATAAGTGCTCTAACCATCCACGATATATACAGAGTGTTAGCAAAAGATAGTTGCTCCTCTAGCATATAGCATAGTGTTGCGGTAAGGTCTGCACCCTCAAGTTCTCTTGCCCAAAATAGACTCGTAGGTGAGTGCTATAGGACAGGTCACTCATATAAGCCCTCGCGCCAGCAGAAGATATGCTCTTTGAGGTACCACTCTTGAATGGAGGGCCCTACCATCAGACGATGGCTATAAGAGATGACCTCTGCATCCACCACCTCTAAAGGCTACATCTCTATAAGATCCCTCCAGTTAAGATGCAGCTGTAATAAGAGCAGAAAACCACAATAAGCATAAAGCCAAGTAATAAAAAAACCAATAATTTTAATTCACATAATTTTGTTTATGTTGGGAGAAGGACCTAGTCTAAGGTGATTGTGTTCAGGTGAGCATGCTAGGCAACAACGGAGGACTCGATGTAAGACATGATGTTCCACCTCACAAAATGAGGGTAACCACTGTCCATATTATCCTCAGGGTCCAACTTCTCTAACAGGCCCAACTCGATGACTCATGCCTATTGATAGAGATAACATAAATCTCAAAGCAGCCAAAATAAGACTAAGGCATAAAAAGAGAGATAAGAGACACTTACGATGAGAACTCTCCATACACCACACATATATTTGCTGCCCTAAGAATACCGATCAAAGTATCTATAAGGTTATGTCAATTTTGCAGATCCTAGTCAAAGCGATGTAGCAAGCCCAAATCCTCTAACATCGGCACCAAGCAGAGCTTGGGCATATTAAAAACACTAGAGAATAGAGCTTCTGATAGTGTGTGCAACAGGAAACAACATGCATGTTGATCAACCACCTTATTGGAGTTGTCATCAGTGACTTGAGGTGCACTAGTCCATATGTAGGAACTCACAATAATTATGCTCACCTTGATTAAGAGAACATAGCCCATGATCCTCAACAAGTAATCTCTCTAAAGCATTGGCTCATACACCTTTGAATCTGCCGACAAGGGAATACCCACGAATTACAATTTGGTCAAAAAAGTGAAGTCTCACAGTGTAACCATCACCTCGATGATCAGAGGAAGATGGAAGGTGTGGGTCATGTCCATCCATTGCTCCATCAACAAGTGCATCATCATCGGGTTGGCCTTTGGCATCTCATCTGGTAGCATTCGAAAGATGGTCCAAACCCTTATACCTTCTAAATGGGCCATAACTCGATGGTGAAAGCTTTAACCCCACTCTCCAATAGAACCTATAACCTTGCCTCCCTTTTAGAAGGCAATAATCCCTTGTAAGGAAATGAAAAGAAACAAAAAGTAAAATGAACAAGGGGAAATACCTGTATGTATGTATTTTTTTGCATAGGTATCATAAAAAATGAAAGAATTAGAAAGGTTCAAATTCAAGGGCAAAAGGATGACAAGTCCCAATCATTGGGGTTCAATCACACACATTGAGGAAATTATGAAGATAGCTTCCTTAATAAAATAACAATAATAATTCTTCGGTTAACATCCACAAATGTAGCATCGAAAGACCGATAAGTCATCAAAATGAATGAATATATTATTTATAATCCCATATATATAGTCTAATTTTTCATAGATTATTCTATTGATTAATTTTAATCATTCCTTGTGCAAATCATAGAATAAAGCCTAAGGCTTATGCAAATCGAGGAAACAAATTAGTCTGATAAATAGAAAATAAATTTCACTGAAAATAAATGGTGAGCATCCTAGAAATTATTCTTAAATATTTTATAAGTTAACCTAATGTTCACTAACAAAAAAAAGATTTTGGGGCAGCTCCTAAAATCTACAATTATAAAATAGGCAAAAAATAAAATAAATTAAGCAAAAAGGGAAAAAGAAGAAGAATGCCTACCACTTTCGAGGTGGCTCCTGCAAAGGTGACGACACAGGTTGTAGACCTTCAGTATGTCACCAACTAGAGGAAAGCTAGACGTAATCATCTTCGTGGTTATGCCTTTCAGTGGGCTCACTAGCGTGAATCCCTAATCAGATCACTGTTGCTGCTCCAGGGCATCGAGGGTCGTGATGTCCTCATCGGGAAACTCCTCCTAAATTTCAAACATCTCATTGTCAAGGTACGTGGCCATGATAATCACCCGAAAAGCTAAGGCAACCAAAGAACTATGTCTGGGACTTTGAGAGAGAGAAAAAAAAGAGAAATAACGCAAATAAGAAGGGTTGCTTTCAAAGGGGTTTAAATAGTAGACCAAGGCTATGCAGCCTTGGATGGTCTTTATATCCTTGAGATGGGTTGTACATCCTAGTTGAGCCAACCCAGGCTGAGATGGGCCTTGTAAGCCAATTTCATCTTCTGACCCTACTTGGTTCTTTCAAGCATAAATAAGCCTAAATTACGAAAATGCGCTTAGCTTCCTAAAAACCCCAAAACATCAAAATTACCAAAATATGCCTAGCTTAAAAAGCCACAAAGCTCCAAAATTACCAAATAACCCTAACTCTCCAAAAAGCCCCATAAAGGCCAACTTACCAAAATGTCCTCATTATTACCAAATACCCCTAGCTCTACACAATTTTCTTGATTCAACCAAGCCCAATGCCAAACCAAAAGTGATATGTCGGGCATTATGGACTATACAACCCATTAATTAGGATTGTACAACCCATAAACTAAGGTTAGACAACCATAAATAAAGTTGTATAGCCCACTCTAAAACCCTAGCCTTGAGAACCTTCGAAACTGGTCCCTTCCCCAAACCCTAAGGCTACACTACCTTGACAGAAGGATGCATAGCCTAAGCTTAGCTATACAACTCATGTACAAGCCCTAATTTCAAGGGTTTCATCTTTCTCTCTGTGATTGGACACGTCCATAGTACAATCAGAACCATTTATGGGTTATGCACCCATTCATTATCTATAAATACCCCCTCATTTGAAGAGGGGGGAGAGGCTTGAAAATCCTAAGATTACTATGCTAAAATCACTCATCAAACATCTCTCAAACATAGAAACCCAAGACCCTAACTCATGCCAACTCATTCAAGGTAGAACTAGACCTAATCTCTTCAACTTTGTGCATTCCCTAAGCATTTTGGAAGAAAATATTGAACTTTTAAGTCTCTGAGGGCACAAAAAACACAAAGGCCCTCAAGAATCCCCCTCATTCTTCCTTTTCTTCTTTCTTTCTTTGTCTTCAAAACCTAAGAAGTAGGGGTTATATAACCTTATCTATATATTGTACAACCCTCCACTTAGATTGTACAGTCCCTATAGCCCATATTGACTGATATGCAATTTTTACAAAAGATTATCTTTTTCCCTATTTGAATTTCACCTTTTCCAAACCCTTTTTTATGTGATTTTTCAATGTTTCAGCAATAGAATAAGGGGAGGTTAAACATCCTAGGATCTCTATTCGTATAAAAAATGGAACTTAAGTATGATATTTAAGTGATTTCACAACTCTTTTGTATATAATGTTTCATGCTCTTTTATTTTTAGTTTGGTGTGATGATAAGGTTCTATTTTGACCCTCTTTTAACAGTGACCAAGTGAGGAACTTAAGGTTCCAATGACCTTGATAGTCTCTTTTTCATTATGTTTTTGTTTAAAACATGTGATTAATGTTTTAACCTTTCAATAACCTTCATTCTTATGTTGTATGCTAACCCTACATGCCCAAAGGTTGAATCTCGATATTCGAGCAGTTTAGGGGTACCTAACCTCTTCCCCAAGCTATACTCAATTTTCAAACTCGATATTTGATATGGTGTATACAAAATGGGCCTTCTTATTGACTTATATTAGGTTTAGATTTCACCTTCCCCTGATTCTTATCCTAACCAAAGTCGGGTGGTGGCTCCACATTCCTTAGGGACGGTACCAACGTATTATCCCACTTTAGGTCCTCCAATGACCACCATTTTGGACTAAAGGCTTTGAAATTATACAAAGCCTAAAAGGATCCCACTGATGATCTAAGTGCATGCCACACCTCGAGGTCATTACCAATGTAAATACCCTCATCCTTTCGATCTGTAGTTGATCGATAAGAGGAAAGAGTCACAAGTAAGATTTTACTAGTTTGAGCACAACCATGAAATTCAAAGCGGTCACAGTATGTGTATGTGTGAAAATGAATAGAAAATTGTTTGAGGTTTATTGAGAGCTACCAACGTGCTACCCGTATTATAGCCATTTTCAAGGAGTGGGTTAACATTGAATAGTTTAACTAGTGTTCCATCAGACAAGAGACAAAAGACTTTTATTAAGGAGAATTCAAGGTATAACTCATTCTATCCATCCTTATGTGTCAAATAAATATGCCATGACAAATTTGATATGTGAAGTGTTTAGGTTTGTTGATTGAGGTAGTAGAGGAGTGTTGTAAAAGGGTTCTAGCACCTAATTAATTTGTCATTAAAACAAAGGAAACTCTATTGGATTTTTGCTAGAATTATTATTATTATTATTATTATTATTATTATTATTTTATATTTTTTCAAACTTTATATGAGTTGCTTTTATATTTTTTTTAAAAAAATTTCTATTAGGATGTCGAGATGGAGGGTAGCATTAAAGTAGCTTTGGAGGTGCTTGCCAAGATAAGGTATGAAGATAACATGAATAAATGATGGAAACATGAGAGGCCATCACATGTTCCAAGAGATGTATGGGCTAGATGGAATGAAGCTTGGGATAGTGCAGTGTTCTGAGCTGGATTCGAATATATGTCTAAAAATAACCTTATTGAGAAAGTTGACTAGGAACTGGACCTTCTAAACATATAAAGGGTTTCATTTCATTTTCAAATGTTAGGAGGATTGTGAGTACTTCGATCTCTTATTTCAATAGTCATTTTCATTTTCATTTTGTAAAATTGTCACATAAATATTTACTAACTTTATTAATATTTATGTACAGGAAAAAAGTAATGGCTAAAAGTATTCCTTGTCCAGGCTTATGAGCATCCACACATCTATAAGGCTACTCAAGATTGGATTGATGATAGGTCTTGCAATATATCTGAAAGTAATTATAAAATAATTTAATATTTTATTATGTTAATTTTTTAATTATATATTAATATTTTGTTTCAATATTTCAATTTTTAGGGCGATGTACATCGATAAATCAAAATAGAAAAATGACGAACTATAGAAAGATGAGAAGAAGGAGACGAGATTGAGGCAACCATCGATAAAGATGCATCTTTTTACGAATCATCACAGCTAATCAGAAATGCCAATATGGGATGTATATGTTAGGTGATTGCTCATCAACATACATAGATAACACCTCTTATCAGACTACTACATCATCTTCTATGACTGATCAAGTGCTAAATGCTAAGATACAAAAGAAGTTGGAAAAATGGCTAAATCGGTATTAAAGCAGCTCGATGAGATGAAGAGTTTAGTTGCAATCATGTCTAGATCATCATAGGTGCTTTCATCAGGTACAGATTTAGGTGCCCCTATATCGACCTCAAATGATCCATTCATAGTTCATCTACGTGCAAAAGATGTGCCCACAAATGACCTGTCGATAGATGACTTCTAGTGTACTATTTTCTATACTTTTGAATTACAAAACACGGGATGATAATTTAATTGTACTTTTGCTTTTTATACGTGGGATTCAATATACTTTTTCTTTTTAAATATGAGATTGAATATACTTTTTCTTTGTTCTAATCATAAGATATCATAATTTCATTTCATTTTAATTTAATTTCTTTAAATATTAATATTAATAAATAATTTTAAAATTTAATCACCATTCCCCTTGATGTAATTATCTCCCATGTAAAATATTTATAAATTCCCCTACCCTGCTATGTAAAAAGACTTTTGTTTTTTATGTAAATACTCATGTACATCCCTTGCCTCTCTTGTAAAAGGGATTCTCCATTTTCTTTTACATTTTCTTTTTTAAGCAATGTAAAGAGTTCTCTCTTTGTATATTCCCTCTTTAATATGTCTTTAGTTCTTTTGTGAATATGTTTTTTTAGGACTTTGACCCATCTTGTTCTGAGGTGATCGTGCATGTTTTATATCCCTTATTGGTAGAAGAATGAGACCCCACTTAGGAAAGAGCTTTTAGACCTTATGTGTGGCGTGAATAAGATTGGTAGGATCTTTTAGTAATAATGTGTGCATTTCATACATACATGCATTCTTTATTTATTCATGCAACATATTGATAACCTTGTCTTACAACCATCATAGCTCTATCTAAACCCTCGTGGAAGAGAAGGGAGAATTGCATCACTAGGAAAAGCAAGACCCTTAGCCCCATCCTAAGACCAAAATTGATCATGAAACCCATAACACCACCGAAAGTGTTAGAAAGATGATGGCCAAGTTTAATTGTAAGATGGAGAAAAGGATTATTGAGGAGGTAAACAAATGCCTAAATAAGATTCTAAACAAGTGAGAAACCTCTACTAAGAGAAGCGATAAAGGAAATATACCCATAGAGACACCTCAACCTATGACGATTGATAATAATTTATTTGGGATGAAGGAGTACCACAAGAGCAAGATGGCAAAAAAAGTCGAAAGTACTACTGTTGCTCTTAATAATCCTATGGAAAGTGATAAAGAGAGTACTTAATTTGATGACTTTGCTAAGCAACTAGAAAAGATACAAAAAGGCTTTGGGAGCCAAATGCTTAGAGAAAAATGTTATTGTGTGGTTTGCACCATTACCCCATAAGAGAGTTCAAATGAAGATGGAAGAAGAGAAAAGGATGAGGATGATTAAGTTGCAGGAAGAGAGTGATAAGGAGAAAGAAGGGGAATGGATGAGTCATGTAACCCAAAGCAAAAAGTATTACCCTGATAGAGAAGCTCCTAAAGAGCCAATGTTGGAGACGAAAGGAGATGAACATGTAGTAAAGAAAAAGGAGGTAGATAATCTTATTTTGAGGCAGTCAAATAAGATGTTGGTTCAAATCAGTATATAGGAGTTGCTCATTACCTCTTAAGAGCATAAGAAGGCCATGGTTGAAGCTATGTCAAGTCTGATTATTTCTAACGAGGCCATTCCAAAAGATGTTGTTGCTTTGGTTACCCATAAAAGAAAAATCACTTTCTTTAAGAAAGACTTATAATTGGAAGGAAGGGATCATAACCTAGCTTTATTTATAAAAGTCGAGGCAAAAGGAAGATGCACTTGTTGGGTGTAAAACTCATACAAGTGCACAATTCGCTTTAAGTAATATAATGAAGGGTAAAGATCATTCCCATAAGGATTGAAATTCACAAGTACTAAAGAACTAAATTTCCCAATTATCTAGTAACCGAATAATAAAAGAATATTCAATCAAAAATATGAAAAGTCTTAAAATAAATTAGAAATTGAATTTAAATGAAAGAAACACTTATTCAAAAGATCTCTAGGAAATTCAGGTTGCACCTCAACATTTTTCACAATTACACAAAGAATTTGTTTCTCAAGTGAATGGATTTTTCCTTAAAGATCTATTTCCTAAATTACCTAATAGCCTCTCTCAAGTGAAATTGAGTCTAATTAATAATGAGAGTATGCCTACTCTCGTGGTCACAAAACTCACTAATAATGCATTAAGTTTTATGAATATCCTTGAACATCTCAAAAGAGTAATACTATCTTATAGTATTAATTCTCTAGTTTAATGAGTTGTGACTAACCCTAAACTTCCACTTTTGCTCCTTGATCTAGGATCTCAAATCTTAAGTATATGTGGCCATCATACATTTAAGTCATTCAAGCTCAAACACATTAAATCAAGAAATCCAATGCCATTGAAATAAAAATCTCTTTATATAATTATGAAAAATGTTGGACGTTAGCCTTAATCCCTAGAATAAGAAGGTTATTTCATTTTAAGAGAAAAAGAAGAAACAAAATTGAAGAAACTAGTAAAAAATCCCAAAGAATAATCTTGCCTTAAAATAATGAATCCTAAGAAAAACTTTTTAAAATCTTTGAAATTGTCTCACAAACTTGGAGTAGATGATTGATCTGAATTCTTCTCTCCAAATCTATGTCTCGTCCACCCAAAATGAATGAATCAACTAGGTCTTTTTTGTTGCTTAAAAGATATGTTTTCCTACATTTCATGTTATGTCTTGACCAATCTACATGGCCTAATGCATGGGCCATGTATTGGCCTAGGCACTTAACTGTTGTTGCAATTTGCGCTGTTAATTGGTCAACTCTGTGTTTATGCATGGTCCAATACATAGGCCATGCAATAACCAATGCATCCCTACTAAAAACTGTAACTAAGCTCTTTTTTTTAGAATTTCTTATAAAAGCAATAAAGAGTGTTAGCCCTATGCACAAAGAAGGGGAGGGTTAAATTGGTGTATAAAAATTAAAACAAGAAGATAGGGAAGAGAATGAGTAGAAAGTAGACATAAGATTTATAATGGTTCGAGTATAATTGACCCTACGTCCACTCCTCAATTCTCAGCAATTGGGTGTTCCACTATCTACCAATGGTGTTTCCAAGCTCACACCAAACTTTTACACTTATGTTTTGACGGCTCACACAACAACCTTTACACTTGTGTTTTTATAGGCTCACACAACAACCTCTCTTAGTGTTTTTACGAGATCACACTACAACCTTTACAAATGGTGTTTATGTTCACACCAAATAATCTCTAAAAGAATAGAAAAGATTGACTAGCAAAATTGCAAGAGTTTGGTTATAAAGTTATCGATTGTCTTGCATTTACATCTTTTTGGTGAGGTATTTATAGCCTCTACCCACCAAAGAGATGTTGCAATAAAACTGGTATAAAATCTTCAAGGTATGCTAGACAAATTCTTCATTAAATGCTTGTCAAGCTGAAGTCGCGGTCGTTGTTGCTCATTTGTGATCGCGAATTCCAAATTTTCATACGGGAGCTAAAACTTGAGGTGGAAAACCCGTTTGTGTCTAACGACTAGTCCATATGTCTTCTTGCCATTGGTTCACCAAGAAAATATAGCCATTACATTTCTTATGCTAATAAAAGTAGAGGTCACAAATTTATTTGTGTAGGCCGTGACTTAAGATGTGAATTCGTCTGTCAAAAATTGCATCTTCCACTTCATGAATCGCGGTCGCTACCAATAAGTTGCCTTCGTGATTTTTGTCTTCCAACGGTCACTTGGGACATTTGTCAGGTTTTGGTTGTGGACTTGTTTTCCTCTTGAGGCTTTTTGAAAATCACGGTCACGACTCTGACGTTATATAGACCACGAATCAGTCTGTCATTTTTGGACTCCTTCTTTTAGGTGAGTCGCGGTTGAGAATGGCTCCGCGATTTCGCCTGTCTGATTTCTAACAAGTCTTCTCATGGATCGTAGTCACAAATTTTAGATTACGGTCGCGATTTAGAAGTCAACTTGGAGTTTAAGAGCTCCATCCAACTTCACTTGAAGATCTTACTAATTTCTGCAAAACAACACTTAAATAAATCATTAATAATGATCAATCTCCTTTGTCAAGATCAAAAGAGTTCCTAGACATAGGATTAACCCTCTTAGTCCAACAATCTCCCCCTTTTTGATTTTGAGAACTTAGATTGATCCAAAGTTAAAAGATAGATGCAGAAATGTGAAGTTAAATATGTTATTGAATCAATGAACACTTAAGATGAAATTCTAAGTATGTTATATGTCATTCAATTAATTTAAGAGAAATGCTTTAAAAAATCCTAAGTTTGATAGTATGAAGCTCCCCCTTAACTTATGCTATAGTTGAAAGTTATTTTTACTTACTCCCCCTTAAACTTTAAACTTAGATTTTCCTTAGTGTCTATCTCTCCCTCTTTAGCAAGATAAAAAGAGGATGTTAGAGCAGAATATGAACAAGCATAAGTATGGATTATGAGCAATCATGAGAAAGCAAACCATAAAGAAGAATGTATCAATCACATAAAACAAGTATTTGCAAGAAAAACATACTTTATTTATTGACAATTGTAGGATCACACATAGTTAAAAAAAATAAAAACAAACTAAACAAGGAACTAGAAAACAAGAAAAATAGATTCCTAAGCTAGAAATTGGGAGAATCTTCATCATCTCTAGAAGTGTTTGTTGCTTGCTCTTGTATGGCTCCCTCAGCTTCATGCCTATCCTCAACATCTTCATTGCCATCCTCATCTTGAGTGTCATCAAACTCAGTGAAGTCCGAAAGATGGCAAGGAGGAACTCCTAGTTGCTCTTGAAGATCCACCATATCACTGTGAAGGTGTGAAAGGAAGAGGAACCTTCTCTTCATCATCCTCATCAGTTTGTCCAATTTATTGTTGATGGTGGTAAGAGACAACTTGGACTTTGGTTTGGGCAAGGAGGAGGAATAACACTTGTGCCTTCTTCTATGTTGAACCTCTTCCTCTTAGAGGCTTGTGAACTCTCCATCTGCTTTACACCGAAAGCACCCATGGTATAAGCATAAGTATCTGGGAATATGGCTTTAGCATTGATCAAGTAGATAAGGTCAAGAAAGTTTTGGGATGGAAGGAACTTCTTGGTGATGAATTTTTCTTTTTCCTCATCAAGTTCTCCAATATATCTATAGATGGCAGTAATGTGGGAGAACAAGAGAAATTGGTTTTTGGCTTTGTACTCATGTGAATCAATTGATTCATAAGGTATCGGCCGGTTTGGATCGATTTATTTTTGACAAGGCAAAATAAAAATGCCAAGTCTTTTTGGGATACCTTCTCATTGTCATCACTTCTTTCATTAATCAAGAAAGTGATGATGCGATGAAGGATCCAAAGAGATAAAGACTTTATGTGTTTGGCTATTGAGGAGCGAGGGTCATGTTTGGTTCCAATAGAAATCTCCGACCAAAATTCAGAGTAGATAACGATAAGTACAAAAATGATGAAAGGAATGTGTTCTTCGACTTGCAAGTTAAAAAGAGATGAAATTTGGTCAAAGGTTCTATAAAAAGGGTCGCTAAATGCCCATAATACTAACCCATATTGACCTACTAGAGATTCAACTTTTTTGCTTAATTAGATGGTGCACATGAATTCCCGCACCACCTCCTTGTAGTCGGGTTCATCTCAAAAGATGAACTTGTTCCATATGAGATTCGATAGGAACGCTTGCACTTCATTGTTGATGTCGAGTGTCTCCAAGAGAAAGGATGAAGGAATTTTGTTAGGTAGAATTATTTTGGAAGTGTTGGCCTTGTACCTTTCCTTCTCCTCTTTGGTTACACCTTTCATTTGTTGAACAGTAGGGGGGTCAGAAGATTGAGCCACTACTTTACCCTTATCTGTTTTAGAAATTTTCTTGGGGGCCACTGCAATCAAGAGAAACAGTTGGAAAAAGATTGATGCTAGAAGAGTTTTAGTGTTTGAGAATAGAGATGAAGTGATGAAAAATACTGTTTGAGGGGTTTATATAACCTTTGAAGAGGCATATCAATGGCTAAAAATGGCTAGAAGAAGAGTTATGAGGGGTTGGAAACAGTTGGCCATCAAATCTCATAAATGTCAGGCAGTTACCAAGATTTGCATCCGCAATTTTTTCAAGTCGCGACCACAAATTTCTAAAAATGTGAGTAACGGACAAATTTTCCTTGGGAATACGCACCTTAACAATCAAAATTTTGAAAATCTGACAAAATTCGTGGTGGAGAGGAAATTTTGCGATCGTGAATTGATGTTTGACAGCCGAATGAAATTAATTTGTAATTTGTGACAGTGTAGAAGGAATAACGACTGCGAATTGTGAGTCATCAATGAAAGATAGTTGAATTTTAAAAAACATTGTGATCCACTTAACTCTATCACCCACAAATATCACAAATCAACAAACATCAATACACATAGCAATATTACACATAAGATCAAAAATTTTTACTTTAGGGAGGTCTCATCAAGCATTCTCAATTTTCTCTTAATAAAGTTCATCCTTTCTTCATTTAGAGGTTTAGTGAAAATATCTGCTAGTTGATAATTTGTGTCAATAAATTCCAACATAACATCACATTTTTGCACATGATCTCTAAGAAAATGATGCCTAATATCTATGTGCTTACTTCTAGAATGTTGGATGGGATTCTTAGAGAGATTAATAGCATTTGTGTTATCATATTTAATAGGAATGTGATCAACCACTTTGCCAAAATCCTTTAATTATTATTTCATCCAAAGAACTTGGGAGCAATAACAACCCGCCACCACATACTCGGCTTTCGCGGTGGATAAGGCAACTGATACTTGTTTTTTACTAAATCAAGAAACTAGGCATTCACCTATAAATTGGCAAGTCTTGGAAGTACTTTTTCTATCTAATAAACTGCCTGTATAATTCGCATCTGAATATCCTACAAGGCTAAAAATGACTCCTTAGGATACCATAACCCTAAGTGATTTGTGCCATGCAAGTATTTAAAAATCCTTTTAACAGCATTCAAATGTAACTCTCTAGGATAGGATTGAAACCTAGCACACATACAAACACTAAATATGATATCTGGCCTAGAAGCAGTAAGATAAAGTAGAGATCCGATCATACCTCGATATCTCTTTTCATCTATTGCCTTACCCGATTCATCCTTGCCTAGGTTGATGGTACTACTCATTGGAGTTTTAGCTACTTTGCAACCATCCATGCCAAATTTCTTTAGTATCTCCTTTGTGGACTTGGCTTGGTTGATGAACATCCCTTCTTTGGATTACTTGATTTGTAGATCGAGAAAGAACATGAGCTCTCCCATCATGCTCATTTCAAATTTTCTAGTCATACACTTAGCAAAATCCTCACAAAAAGATTCATTAGTAGCACCAAAGATAATATCATCAGCATAGATTTGAACAATTAATGTATAATGCTTGTGTTTTTTAACAAATAGTGTAGTGTCCACTTTTCCCTTTTCAAAATCATTTTGCAAGAGAAATGAACTAAGCCTTTCATACCAAGCTCTTGGAGCTTGTTTCAATCCATACAAGGCTTTGTTCAATTTGAAAGCATGGTTTGGAAAATAATGAAACTTAAAACCAGGAGGTTGTTCAACATAGACTTCCTCCTCTATAATGCCATTCAAAAAGGTACTTTTCACATCCATTTGAAAAAGTTTAAAATTCATGTGACATGCAAATGCTAAGAGAATCCTAATGGCCTCTAATATTGCTACAAGGGCAAAGGTTTCATCATAGTCTATGCCTTCCTCTTAGTTGTATCCCTTAGCAACCAATCTAGCTTTGTTTCTAGTGATGAAACCTTATTCATCTAACTTGTTCCTAAACACCCACTTACAACCTATGATTGGGTGTTCTTTAGGCCTAGGGACAAGTTCCCATACCTTGTTTCTCTCAAATTGGTTGAGTTTTACTTACATAGTAAGTACCCAACTCTCATCATCACGAGCCTCATCAATTGATTTTGGCTCAAGTTGAGAAACAAATGCAAGATTATTATCTAAATGATGAAGTTAAGATCTAGTACTTACACCTTTAGATGTATCACTAATGATCAAGTCCTTAGGCTGATACTTGGAAAATCTTTAATCTTTGGGTAGATCATGGTTTGGCTTTACTTGTTGTTAATGATGTTGGTCTTCATCTACTCTTGATGAATCACCTTATTCTTTATCTTTATCAACTCTTCTTGTAGAATCATCCAATTCCAACTTTTTAAGATCACTTATAAGATCATCAACAAAATACCTTTCCCAAGATCAAGTTGACTAGATTCATCAAAACAGACTCTTCAACTACCATTGAACTTTTGTTAAAGATTCTATATGCTTTGCTTATGGTGGAATAACCTAAGAATATTCTTTCATTGGTCTTGGAATCAAATTTCTTAAGATTATCCTTAGTGTTCAAAATATAACACTTACATCCAAATACTCTAAAGTATGATATTTTGGATTTTCTACTATTCCATAGCTCATAAGAAGTTTTATTGAGAATGGGTCTTTTAAAAACTCTATTTGCAATATAACATGCAGTGTTAATGGCTTCGACCCAGAAGTAATTTGGTAAAGAATACTCACTGAGCATTGTTCTAGCCATTTCCATTAATGTTTTATTTTTCCTTTTTACAACACCATTTTGTTATGGTGTTCTAGGAGCTGAAAAATTATGGAAAAACTTCATTCTCCAAGCAATAATTTTCAAAAGACTCATTTTGAAATTCCTTTCCATGGTCACTTCTAATAGAAGATATGAAGTAACCTTATTCATTTTGAACCCTTTTTACAAAGCTTTTAAAAGCATCAAATGAATCATTCTCATGAGCCAGAAAAGATACCCAAGTAAACCTAGAGTAGTCATCTACAAGGACTAGTGCATAGTGTTTTTCACCTAGGCTAGCACTTCTAGTGGGTCCTATTAAGTTCATATGGATAAGTTGAATAGGTCTAGTTAAACTTACAACATTTTTGGCTTTGTGAGAGATATGGTGTTGCTTCCTCATTTGGCATGGACCACATGTCATGTCTTTGGAGAAATTAAGCTTTGGAAGTCCTTCCACTAACTTTCCTTTAGATAAGCTTTGAAGAAGATCCATGTTTGCATGTCCAAGCCTTCTATGCCATAACCAAGCTTCATTGCTCATAGACATAAGACACTTAAAAGATTGGTTAGCCAAATTGTCCAAGTCAATTGAGTAGGTATTGCCTTTCCTTTCACCCTTAAAAGTAACTTCATCATCCACTAAAATGGTGACTTGACATTCCCTAGGATCAAAGGTGACTTTGTTACCTTTGTCACACAATTGACTTACACGTAACAAATTATGTTGTAAGCTACTAACTAAAAGAACATTATCAATTAAGAGCACCATTCTTACCAATGGTTCCAATGCCAATTACCTTACCCTTGGCATTGTTACCAAATGTGACATCTCCACCTTCTTTTTCTTTTAATATTATGAATAGTCTTCTATTTCCTGTCATGTGTTTGGAACATCCACTATCTACATGTTAATTGTTTGATTTGGCAGTTGTCACATTCCCCTACACAACAATAATAAGTTACCTTTTCTTAGGTACCCAAGCATACTTGGGTTCTTGGGGGTTAGAAGATGAAGGGTTTTCTAGTTTGAGGTGAGCCTTCTTAATATAACAATTAATATTAATGTGTCCAAATCTTATGCAATAATGGCATTAGAGTTTAGACTTAGGAGTTTTTCTCCTATTTAACAATTTAGTATGATTAGGAGGCCTTCTCATATCTTGGTCATGTGAATGCATGCATAAACATATATGATGAGTAGGAGTAGAGAATTTTTTATAAGAATGACCATGCTTTTTGTTGTACATATAGCCATGGTTAGCTCTTTGAGTCTTGGCTCTAGAGCTTGGGAGAGCCTTTCTTTTGCCCTTAGGCTTAGGAGGCTTAGTGTTAGGAGCACTTTTCTTCCTAATTACCTCAATGCTTGATGTTTGAGGTTCTGAAGATCTAACAAATGTGGTTTCAGATGATGAGGAGGCTCCATTGAAGCCTAGACCATGTTTAATTAGTGGAGGTCTTTATAATACAATCAATGTATCTAAGGCATCTTTTCCTTTATGAAACTTGGAGATGGAGTTTCGAAGCTCAATGACTTCTTCTTTTAGAGTGTCATTCTCCTTTCTAAGTGAAGCCATAAAAGAAGATGAAAGAGAAAGACTATCTACTAAATTTTTGAGTTCACTATTAGATGTTCTCAATTCTCTTACAATGTCATTAAGGGATTTATAATCATCCTATAGCTTTTGACATTTTCTTTTGTAAGATTTCATTTGTGACTTATATTTATCACATCTCATTGTTAGAGCCTTTAGAAGCTCTTCATCTATCTCATAAAATTCAAAATCAGAATAAGAATGAGAAGAAGTACTTACCTCATTAGTAGTGTCTTCTTATGCCATGAAGCAAACATTGGCAACTTCTCCTTCTTCCTCTTCTTCACTTGAGCTATCATCCCAAATGGCTGAAAAGCTCTTCTTCTTCTCGTTGTCCCATCTTTTTTTCTTCTTTAACTTGGGACACTCATACTTGATGTGGCCTTGCTTGCCACATTCATAGCAAGTGACTTCGTTGGATTTCTCTCTTGGACTAGGAGTTGTCTTCTTGAAGCCTTTTCTTTCTTTTATTCTTTTGATAAACTTCCTTGTCCTCCTAGAGAGCATTGCTAGCTCCTCTTCTTCCTTGTCACTTTCTTCATCACTTGAGGTGGTTTCTACCTCCTTCTCTTTTGTTGAAGACTTAAGAGCTAGAGTTCTTCTTTTCTTTTCTTATTTATCTCTTTGGCCTCTTAGCTTTTTCATTTGTTCATCCTTTTGCAAGGCCAACTCATGAGTCAAGAGTTTGCCTACTAACACATCAGTTGGAACCTTTCCAATCTCCATATTGGACTCTTGTATACTGCAAACTCTAGCACCAAATTTATCTAGAGGAAGAGTTTTGAGGATTTTTGTGTTTACCTCATAGTTGGTGAGAGCTCTTCCAAATTTCTTCATGTTGGTGACAATAGACAATAGCCTATTTATCATTTATGTGATGCTCTCATTGTCCTTCATTATGAAGAGTTCCCATTTTGTTACATACATCTCTAAACAACTTGATTTGACTAGAGTTGTGCCTTCATGATAGATCTCTAGAGTCTTCCAACTGGCATGTGCAGTTTGATAATGTTGCACTGTTCTAATCTCTTCTCTAGAGAGAGAGCTTAGAAGAATGGTCATTGCTCTTTTGTTTTTGCCATTTGATCTCCAGTGAGCTTCAACCCATTCTTCTATTGGGATAAGTTCTTCAATTCCATCCACTACTTTAGTGGGTGGCTTCCATTCTTTGACAACCACATCCCAAAGGTCCACCATATCTATGTCAAGGTAGATTTCTATTATATACTTCCAATGAGTATAATCAGAACCATCCAATTAAGGCTTAAGGTGTGAGTGGATTCCCTCTTGTGCCATGATCTTTTACTCACCAATGAAGGTTTGTTTGAGTGTTTTGGATCTGATACCACTTGTTGGCCCTAGGCACCATGAAGGGGGAGGGTTGAATTGGTATATAAAAATTAAAACAAAAGACAGGGAAGAGAATGAATAGAAAGTAGACACAAGATTTATAGTGGTTCAGGTATAATTGACTCTACGTTCACTCCCCAATTCTCAGCAATTGGGTGTTCCACTATCTACCAATGGTGTTTTCAAGCTCACACCAAACTTTTACACTTGTGTTTTGAAGGCTCACACAATAACCTTTACACTTTTGTTTTTACAGGCTCACACAATAACCTCTCTTAGTATTTTTACAGGCTCACACTACAACCTTTACAAATGGTGTTTATGCTCACACCAAACAATAACTAAAAGAATAGAAAAGATTAAGTAGCAAAATTGCAAGAGTTTGGTTACAAAGTTATCAATTCTTTTGCATTTACGTCTGTTTGGTGAGGTATTTATAGCCTCTACCCATCAAAGAGATGTTGTAATAAAACTGGTATAAAATCTTCAAGGTATGTTAGATAGATTTTGCATTAATTGCTTCTCAGACTAAAGTCGCGGTTGCTACTGCTTATTCGCGGTCGCAAATTCCAAATTTTCATACAGGAGATAAAACTTACGGTGAAAAATCTTGTTTGTGTCTAATGGCTAGTCCACGTGTCTTCTTGCCATTGGTTCACCAGGAAAATATAGTCTTTGCATTTCTTCTGCTCACAAAAGTAGCGGTCGCAAATTTCTTTGTGCAAATCGTGACTTAGGACACGAATTCGTCTGTCAGTAATTGCATCTTCCACTTCATAATCGCGGTCGCTACTAACAAGTTGCCTTCACAATTTTTGTCTTCCAACGGTCACCTGGGACATTTTTCAAGCTTTGGTTGTGGACTTGTTTCCCTCTTGAGGCTTTTTGAAAATCACGGTCGCAACTCTAACGCTACATGGACTGCAAATCAGTCTGTCATTTTTAGACTCCTTCTTTTGGATGAGTCACGGTCGAGAATGGCTTCGCTATTTTGCCTGTCTAATTTCTAGCAAGTCTTCACATGGATTGCAGTTGCGAATCTTAGATTGTGATCGCGTTTTAGAGGTCAACTTGGAGTTTAAGAGCTCCTTCCAACTTCACTTGAAAATCCTACTAATTTCTGCCAAACAACACTTAAATAAACCATTACTAATGATCAATCTCCTTTGTTAAGATCAAAAGAGTTCCTAGACCTAGGATTAACCCTCCTAGTCCAATAAATAAACTTAAAAATACTCAAAAAATAGGAAAAATTCCTAATTCCTAACCTAAAATTAAAAGAATCATATAATTCTTATCAATACTTCGTATGTGATGCTTAATAATGGATATGAAATTAATATTTATCCCATGAAGTTGTTGCACAAGTTTGGGTTGTTGGAGAAAGACTTAGAAGCATCAGATAGCATCATTCAGGCTTATGATGATAGTAAGAGGCTAGCCTTAAGTGTGTTTAAGACCATGGTAAACACTAGAATAATAAAGACAATATGGAATTTACAGTCTTGGACATCCCTATCACTTTCTCACTCTTGTTGGGAAGGACAAGGTATCATCCATTGGGAGGGGTACCTTCCATGATGCATGAAAATGTCAAGATTCCTGACATGGGTGAGATAGTGACCATCTATATGGAAGCTAAAGAGATTATGTTAGCATTAAGTATGGTTATCTCCTATATTAGAGGTTTTTAGGTCACTAGAGTTATGGACAAATGGGTTAACCTGAAGATGATGGGAATCATGAAAAATATGAATTTTCTACAAGTTTAAGATCAAGAAAGAATTCTACAGGTGTGTCCTAGTTTCCACAAATTTCAACTCAGATACTCATAAAAGGACTAGGTTATTGAAGGAAAGCAACTAAGTCAAAAGTAAGATATTTGCATGGGCCCCTATCTGATTTCTTCATAAAAAAAGGGAAAGTAGCAGGAGAAATTGAGGAAAAAGCCACTAATAAGGATGAAAAGCCACTGGGTGATGACACTATGGACAATCTTAAGAAGGCATTCTTTAGATGAGAGTTAAGGAAATAGGTTATTTGAACTACAAAGATTCGTCAGATCAAGAAGATAAGAATAAGGGAAAAAGAAAAAAGACAAACAAATTATGAGGGAGGAAAGTGCTTAAGGATCAAACTAGGCTGCAGTTTTGTATGGCCCTTAGACCACTTGGTTGTAGGATGTTAAATGGTAGGAATCTATGGAAGAGCATGAGCAGTATTTGCTAGACCTAAAGTTCTAGGTATAAGTAAAGATCTAATTAAGAAGAAGTCTAGGATGGCTAGTCAAGATGCGCTTCTTATGGATTTAGAATGGGGACATGCTAGGTAGTGCAAGTTCATAAAAGGCACATACATTAGGTTGAGCTTAATAGGTATTGAGCATATGGTTATAAGTTCCATTAAGGAGAAAGCAAGAGATCAGGCGACAAATATTGAGTAAGCTGAGATGGAAGGGGTGGCCCTCTATAAGAGTTTCATGAAGATTGAGTTAGGGGAAAACCATATGAAGCAAGATTTTAAAAGGGTTGTAAAAGTAATGGCTAGTAAAGAATATGAGAAAGGAATAAGTACTGAATAGGTTGGTGATTCGAATACAGCTCAAGTGACTAATGAAGAGAAGGTTGTGGAAGAAGAAAAGGTTAGTACCCAAAAGACTCTTATCGATTTGCCAGAGGAAGTTGCCTTTCTTGATACTATTGATGTTCTTGTCTCTAGTCTCTTTGAAAATAATGATGAATTTATTTTCATGTTTAAGGATGAATGACGAGTTTGCTTACTTATGTGATGTGTTCCTTGATGGTAGTGTCCATATCATGCATCATTTTATGAGCATATTCAATATTAATTCTATGCATACCACTGCATTATATAAGAAAATTCAAAGACCTTGCTCATTACAAATGATGTCACATTACAAGAGTGGAGGAAGTTTAAACAGTTGCTTAAAAAGTATTAGAAGATCTTTACTTAGACATACAAGGATATGTCAGGGGTTGATCAAACAATAGTTGAGCATAAGATTCTGACTTATTCACATATGAGACAAGTAAAGTATAATCTAAAAACAATAAGACTATGGTGGGGTTTGTTGGTTAAAGATGAAGTGGCAAAGTAATTGAATGCAAAGTTTCGTGAGAAGTTTAATTATCCTAAATGGTTAGCCAACATAGTGTCAATGTTGAAGAAGGATAGAAGAGTAAGGATGTGAATGGATTACAGGGACCTGAATAAGGTTGGCCTTAAGGATGACTTCCCCTTTCCCCATTTTGATTTATTAGTGGATAGTACGACTACATGTGTCATGTACTCCTTCAAGGATGGATTCTCAAGCTATAACAAGATTCTCATGGCAATCACTGACAACGTAAAGACAACCTTTATCATAAACTATGAGATATATTGCTACAAGGTGATATCATTTGGGTTAAAGAATGTGGGGGCGATATATCAGCAGATAGCTACTACCTTATTTCATGATTTAATCCATCAAGAAGTGGAGGTGTATGTGAATGACATGATGGTGAAATATAAAATAAGAAAGGCCATTTTGAGGCATTAGAAAAGTTCCTAAAGAGGGTTGATGAGTAATATAAGGTTGAATCTGAAGAAAAGTGTATTCAGGATCTAGTAAATTACTGGGATATGTGGTAAGTGAAAAGGGTATCGAAGTTGATCTAGACAAGGTAAAGGCCATTCAGGACATGCCTGCACCTAAGGTGGAGAAAGAAGTTTGAGGTTTCCTAGGTCGTGTATAATACATCAGTAGATTCATAGCCAGACTTATTCCCATCTATGAGTCGATCTTTAAGTTATTGAGAATGGATAGGTTAGTGAAGTGGAATAAGTATTGCCATAAAGCCTTTGAGAGGATAAAGGAGTACCTAATCTATCTGTCAATCTTAAAACCCACCAAAGTAAGGAAACCCACTTCTTTTGTAATTGATAATGAAAGAGAGTTTTGTAGGGGCAATGTTAGTATAGGAAGATGACACAGGGAATGAACATGTTATGTACTATCTTAGCAAGAAATTGGTCCCTTATAAAGAAAGGTACAATAAGGTGGAGAAGACTTGTATAGTATGGGCCACGAAGAAGTTGAGGCACTATTTTTAGTCATACACTCCCAATCAAATTTCTATATGAGGTCCCTTCCTTGATTGGAAAACTATTAAAATGGTTGATACTACTAATGAAATTCGACATCATATATGTGACTAAGGAAGTGATCAAGGGTCGGGTAATTATTAAATATTTGGCACAATAACCTTTCGAAGAAGGAGAACTTAAGCTTCATTAATTTTTAAATGAAGAGTAAGGCATAATCAAACCTTAAGGTTAGAGAATGTACTTTAATAGAGTAGTGAATAAGAAAGGAGCTAGCATAGGGCTAATTTTTATATCGCCAGAAAGGGAGCTTTTCCTATAACTAAGAAACTTGATTTCAAAGTGACTGATAACATGGTCGAATATAAAGCCTGTGCACTTGGATTATAGTCTTTAATGCATATAAGGGTAAATATAATTGAAGCATTTGGGAATTCATTAGTCATCTCCTAGGTAACTAATGAGTGAGAGCTGAAGGACGAGTGCCTAAGTCCATATTTGGAACATTTGAAGAGGTTATTGCAAAACTTTTAAATAGTCATATTTCACCACCTCTCGTGAGAGAAAAATGCGATGGTTGATGCTTTGACAATTCTAGTTTTTTAGTTTGGGATAGGCCAAAGAAGATGTCGATGAAACCATTACTCACATTAAAATCTATTGTACATTGTCATATTGGCAACGAAGTGATGCAAGTGTCGACCGGTGGAAAACCGTCTATGGTACTATAATGTGCAGAGGTATTTAAAAAGTGGAGAATGCCCTAGAAGGACTGAGAAGAAAGACAAGGACATAATTTGGAGGTTGGCATCATAGTTCATATTCTATTAGGGTACGATATATAAATAATGCTCGATGAAGTTCACTTAAGGTGTTTGATAGAGGAGGAAGCGAATGAGATTATGGAAGAAGTACATGTGAGAATTTGTAGTCCCTATATGAATAGGATAGAGTTGGCATGGAAAATTTTAAGGATGGGTTATTACTTGTCCACTATAGAGTAGGATTGCATTTGAATGGTTTAAAGTTGTCACAAGTGTCAGATTTATGGCAGCCTTAACCACCTACCTCCTATAGAATTACAAAATATGTGTCGCCTTAGCCTTTTATTGCATGAGGCATTGATGTGGTTAGAGAAATTAGGCCAACTTCTATAAGGGAGAAGAAATACATTATAGTGGTAGTAGATCTTTTTTCAAAGTGGATAGAAGCCAAATCTTTCAGTATGTTGGGGGTAAAGCAAATGGCTTCATTCATAGAAAAGAATATTATTGGTCATTGTGGCATACCACGCCACATCATAACAAATAATGGCATGCACATTCAGGTAGAAGTTAGAATAATCATGGAAAAGTATAAAGTGACTCATCATGAGTCATCACTTTATAGGCTATAAGCAAGTGGAGCAGTAAAGGCAACTAACAAAAATGTCAAGAACATCCTTGCCAAAATGGTGGAAATCTATGAGGATTGGTCTAAGAAATTGTCTTTCACATTATGGGGATATCAGACTATAGTTAGAATGTCTATAGGAATGATGTCATACTCTTTTGTGTATGGAATGAAAGCAATATTACTAATTGAGATAGAGATGAAGTCCTTATGGGTGTTAGTTGAGTTAAAGATCCCTGAATATCAATGGGTAAGAAACCAATTTGAGCAATTGGCTCTTCTAGATGAAAGCAGATTAAAGTATTTCAACCACATTTAGTTGTACTAGGCCAAAATGGCATGTACATTTAATAAGAGAGTCCAAGTGAGTACCATACAGGTTAATGATTTGGTGTTGAAAGCAATCAAACCAAAAACCCAAAATCCTCGTGGAAAGTTTAAGCTGAACTGGGGAGGTCCCTTGTGGTCAAACAAATTTACTCAAATGGGTGTTATGAAGTTATTAGATATGGATAGGAATGAGTTATTAGGTGAACCTTGACAATTTGAAGAAGTACTTTGTGTAAGGATGTGAGAAAAGTAAAATGAACCTACTAAGTCAAAAAGTCAAAAAGGTGGTTTAGGCAAAAATTAATACAAAAAATAAAAAAGAAAAAAAAAGAGAAATAGTTTGCTAAGTCAAAAACTTGAAAATGCGGCTAGCAAAATTTAGGACGTAAAATATAATAATTAAAATAAAAGGTGAGAAAGTGTGATTAACTACTAGGGATACTCATTCAAAGATGATGGGGCTAGAGTAATGACAAAGATGACCAAAAGAATAAGGGGAAAAAGAGTCGATGGCATGCGGTAAGACATTCAAGATGATCTGATATGCCATTATTAAAAGTAGTAACTATGCACTTAATTAATACGTAGTATGTGAAATGAAATGATCCATGTTGGACATAATATCAAAAGGAAACACACTTACATAATGAAAATGATCTTAGTCAACCATGTCCTTAAAGTATTCTTAATAAAAAGAAGTTTTTCATGAAAGATTATTGTCTATCATTGTTAACATTTTGATGATAGAAGAAGAATAATGCAACTCTAGCCACTTGATACGATCTGTCACTAACACCTATAGATTGAGTAGGCAAGTGCACCTATCAAGTATAGTATAGCGTAGAAGTATCAAGTGTCGATCCCTTAAGGACTAAAAATACTAGTATTAACTATTTCTCTATTATTCAACCGGTAATTTTAAGTGAATTAATTAACTAATTGAAATAAAATAAAATAATTTGACAAACTAAAATATTGAAAATATGAACGAGAGAGTGAGAAAAAGATGATCAATATGACAAATAGCACTCAGGTATTGAATTCTCCTAAGACTTATTAAGAAATTGATTTTCCGACAATACAATCTAATTCAATGTTTATGGAACCGTGGAAATTCCTTTAGTATGTTAAAGTCTTTCTCAAGATCATTAACATCTAATTCTAGGTTGATTAATTGGATCTCTTCCAAATTAAAATCTCTAAAATTGCATTATAGTTCTTTGAATTTCATTATTAGGTTTGACCCTAATTCGGAAGATTTATGTTATCTTATCTCTAGGGGTACATGCAACTTCTTTCAATTGTGCTAGATCTATTCAATAACTTAATTTCTCAATCTAAGTTTAAAAAATTAAGATAAGAATCAATATTTCGGATATATCAATTCAAGGAAATAAAGAATAAACACAATTGAATCCCATAAATAATGAAAAATTATATTATCTAAAAAATCTCAATTCAAAACTCATCTTAGGGTTCATCATACCCAAGTATCAAATTAATTTAGTTCATAATTGAATTACTAACCAACGTCAAAATAAAAAGAAAATAAAATAGAAAAGTGTTCATAATAAAACTCGTGTATTCTTCAATTCTCTTCAAGTTTGATGGTTGACCAATAATTCTTCTCTTGTGGATAGCTTTTTCTTCAAAAAAAATAAAAACTCTCAAAAATATTATTCTAATAATTATCTTTTTTTCTACAAAGACTTCCTCCTTTATTTATAGTCTCCTATTTGTCTTTAAATTAGAAAAAATAATATCTTTCACTAATTAGGAATTGTAACAACTTCCTTTCTTATGAAAAAGGAGCTGGTGAAGTTTCCACAATTGCATCGTCTTTTCGAGTCTTCCTAATTTGAATGAAAATTGTACTTAAACTCTGTCTAGCAAATACTAAAGTTGCTCCCCCGGAATAGTCAAATTTCTTTTTGATCCCTGAACTTATGAAACTGCACAATTTCATCCAGAAAACTTTCATAATTCATCAGTAAACTCCAATTTTCAGGATTTCCTAAAATTATTAAAATACAAGCCAAAAGTGAGATATTATCTAGTATTCTTTTCAAATTAGACTT
>CATIWR010270064.1:0-18345 GCA_949677035.1 Omphalea diandra | reverse complement strand
TAGAAAAGAATAAGGATTTAGCCTAATGAGAAAATCCTAATGCCACTAGGAAACATTGCCAACTAAGGAAATACTGCAAAAATCTTTGACTTGGGCCTTATTTCCTTGTTCACATGACTTGGGCTTCCTTTTACATGCCTTAGGCTTCTTTTTACATGCCTTGGCCGAATTGGGCCATGCTTGGATGCTCTCCACAAGTTGGGCTTCATTGTATTAAGTTAAGTGCTCCATTTGAAGAGTTTAAGCTCTCATAAGCTTTTAATTGGCTTCACACATCCTTTGCTCTTCTTAGGCTAATCAAAGCGTAATTCCTTATTGCATGAATGCTCCAATTACGTCCTTAAACTTCTTTAGCCTTCCCTTTATGATTGGGCCTTGAAGTTGAAGTGAATCCTTTGCTTTAGCCTTGGTTGTTTGCATTATGTACCAATGCTAAGCAAGTTTTTTCCACTTGATTATACATTTCCTTATAAGGGAGCAACTTCTTGCTGACATAGTATACAGTGTGTTCATATTTCGTCTCATCCTTTTAGGCTAACATCACCCCTATCAAGCTTTATTTTACTATTAGATACAAAACTAATGGTCGTCTTAGTTTTTGTGGTTTTAAGAATCACAGGTTAGTTAGATATTCCTTTATTTTCTCAAAGGGTTTTTGACATTACACATTCCATTTTACTGGCTGGTCCTTTCTTAGCAAGTTAAATATTAGCTCATAAATATGAGTGAGTCTGATTATGAATTTGCTAATGTATTATAGATGACCCAAGAAACCTCAAACTTTTTTCTTTGTCTTGGGTGTAGGCATGTCTTGAATGGCCATTACCTTATCCAAATTCACTTCAATACCCTTTTTGCTCACCATATGCCCTACTAACTTACTAGATGTAACTTTAAACACATGCTTCTTAGGATTCAACCATGTATTGTACTCATCAATCCTCTTTAAGAACTTTTCAAATGCTTTGAAATGCCTTTCCCCTGTTTCAAACTTCACATTAGGTCATCCATATACACCTTTATTTCTTTATGGATTAAGTAATGAAACGGGGCAATCGTCATCTTCTAGTATGTTGCTCCTACATTGTTTAACCCAAATGGCATAACCTATAATAGCACATCCCTCATTGAGAAATAAAGTTATCTTCACATTTTCAGTGATTGCCATAATAATATGGTTATAGCTTGAGAACTCGTCCATAAAACAATGCATGATACGTGTGATCATTCTATCCACTAATACATTAATATAGGGCGAAGGGAAATCATCTTTAAGGCAAACCTTATTTAGGTACTTATAATTGACACCCATCATTACACTCTTATCCTTCTTTAGCATCAGTACCATATTGGCCAACCATTTAGGGTAATCAATTATCTTAAGGAATTTTGTATTCAACTACTTTCCCACTTCATCTTTAATAGACAGAGTCTACTATTGTCTTATCCTTCTTAACTTCTACTTCACTGGTCTTATATATGGGTAAGTCAAAATCTTGTGTTTGGCTATCTTTTGATCAACCCTTGGCATATCCTCATATGACCAAGCAAAAACCCTATAGTATCTTATGAACAACTATTCAAGCCTCGTCTATTCTTATAGTGTGACATCACTGCCAATAAGCAAGATTTTTAGATTTTTCTCTGTGCCAAGGTTAAATGCAGTGAGATGCACAAAACTAATATTAAATATGCTCATGAAATGATGCATGCTATGCATACTACCATTAGGGAACACATTACATAAGTAAGCAAACTCGTCATTCATTGCCTTAAACTTAGAATACATCATCACCTTCAAAAATACTATAGACAATAACATTAATAGTATTAAAAAAGACAACTTGTTATGACAGATTAGCAGGAGTCTTCTCTTATTCCGTAACTTTCTTTTCTTTAGACACCTAAATTGCACTTGAGTCACCATCATATTCAATACTTGTTCTCTTATCAAATTTTATATTACCCATTGCTTTCATAACCATTTTAAAATCCTACATCATTTGGTCATCCCTTAAGTCAATCTTTATGAAACTCTCCTAAAAGGCCAACCTTTCTACCTCAGCTTGGTTAGCATGTGTCTCTACACAGTCTCTAACATCTTTAATAAAGTTGACAATCATATTCTCATTATTTTCCATGCTCAATCTAGTGTACGCGCCTTATATAGACTTACACTATCTAGTACATCCCCATTTTGAACCTATATAATGAGCTTCTTAGCTAGCCATCCCTTACTTTTTCTTCACCATAACATCATCTATACCCTAGAACTCTCGGTCAAAAAAATATCACTCATGCCCCTCCTCGGATACATTCCATTTATCATTCCATGGCCAAGTAGTCTGGGGGCCACATAAAATTATATATTATTATGATCCCTAAGTACTTGCTTCCCCCATAATTTACTTGCATTTCTCCTTTTTTTTTTTCTTCTCATCTTCCTCATTTGATGACCTGTTTCCCTAATCCTTATATGAATGAATGCCTTCTCCAAATCATCCACGGTGTCAACACCTAGTGGCTTTTCATCTTCATCAGTGGTTTCTTCCTCAATTTCTCCTATTACTTCCTTTTCTTTCATAAAGAAATCAAATAAAGGCCCATGTAAATTTCTTAATTCTAACTTAGCTCCTTTTCCATGATAACCCAGTCCTCTCATGGTACTCTAAGTTAGAATCTCTGGAAACTCATACATACTTGTAGAATTCTTTCCCAAACTTGGACCTAGAAAAAAGTTTATGTTTTTCATGATTCCTATCACCTTTAGGTTAAACCATTTGTTTGTAACTCCAACAACTTGAAAATGCTTGAGATGTAGGACAATCACACTCAATGCTAACACAATCTCACTAGCTTCTACACAAATAGTCATTATTTTGCCTTTGTAAGGAATTTTAGCTTTCTAATGCACTA
This sequence comes from Omphalea diandra, assembly GCA_949677035.1. NCBI lineage: Eukaryota > Viridiplantae > Streptophyta > Magnoliopsida > Malpighiales > Euphorbiaceae > Omphalea > Omphalea diandra. The sequence goes on along the minus strand of CATIWR010270064.1, from coordinate 15,429 downwards.
TGAAAGGCACTTCTCCCAACGAATGATACCATGGTCTTCCCAATAAAAGTGAGAAAGTGATAAGGATGTCTGTGACCATAAATTTCACCATTGTCTCTATGATTCTTGTCTTGACCATGGTATTAAATACACTTGAGGCTAGCCTCCTATTATCATTGTATGCCCAAATAATGCTATTTGATGTTTCCATGTCTTTCTTTAATAATCCAAACTTGTACAACAACTTCAAGGGACAAATGTTAATTCTAGATTCTCCATAAACCATCATATATGGAAAACATCTTCCTTTTACCTTGGCTCTTATAAATAAAGCTAGGTTATGATCCCTCCCTTCTAATGTCAAGTCTTCATTAGAAAAAGTAATCTTCCCCTTATGAGTAACCAAAGCAACATCTTATGGAGTGGCTTCGTTAGAAATGATTAGACTTGATAAAGCTTCGACCATAGCCTTCTAATGCTCTTAGGATGTGATTAGTAACTCCTATACACTAATTTAAGCTGACATTTTCTTCAATTTCCATAAAATATGGCTATCTTCCTCTTTTTTCTTTATTATAAGTTCATTTTTTTTATGTCTACCCTTGATTACTTAAAAAACTTCTCTATTAGGATAATACTTTCCATTTCAGGTTAATCAGTCACCTGTTGTCCTTTTTTCTTCTCATCGCTCTCTTCCCATAACTTAATCATCCTATTCCTTTTCTTTTCTTCTATCTCTATGTTTAAACTCTCTCATGGGTGGTGTAAACCATAATAGAAATCTCCTTTGGTACTTTTTCAATAGTAGTATAATAAATTCCTAGGGAATTATAGAATCTATCATAAATGTCCCTTTATTAGGAAGTAGAACATTATAATAGTTCAAAAGAGGATTTCCTCGTATATTAGGTCTCTAACATTGGATAAAATAATTGTCTAGTTATCTATGAGATCTTGAATTTCATGCCTCAACCTATAGTAACCATCAATGTTGTGCTTAGCTCCTTGATGAAAAGCACATTTTGCATTAGTGTTTTATCCCCTTGGTAGTGGGTTTAGCAGTGGCCTCGATGCCAAAGGCTTTAGCACTTCCTTTTTTTTTGTAATCTCTCAAAATGCCTTAGAGGCATTCCTAAATCTGTAAACTATCTCAAAGCCCTTATTGCATTCATGTTAGTGGTCTTATTTCCTTCTCCTTATGGCTGAGATGGGCCACTTTTCTTCACTTGTATTACCTTCTCGACTAGGTCTCCAACTCATTAGCTTACAAACTAGCTTCTCTTAAGTCTTTAAACTTCCTTAAAAACATACCCTTGAAACTAGTGCCAATATTAGGTAATGTTTTCCTAATAATCATATGAACTTTTTCTCTCCTACAAAGCCTAGTAGTGGCTTTAGAGGTTGTCTTCCTTTGCCTTTTTATATAGTTATTGAAGCTTTTGCTAGTTTTTTATTTTAATGACTCAAAATCTTGTAGATTAACCTCTAGGTCTGAATTATAAGCATAATGCTTCTTAAAAACCTCTGCTAACTCTTTGCAATCCTTCATGACAATCTTTGACTAATTTAAATACATTATTTTAGCATATCTTTCTAATGATAGCTCAAAAAGTTCCAACACAATGTTAGTGGGCACCCCAGTGCCTTTATGACCAACACATAAGAGCGAACATGGTTCTTGGCATTCTGAATAGTCATAAACTTTAGGAGCTCAGTTCCTTTCTCTAAGGCATTAGCTCCTAAAGCCTTTTGTATCTATTCCAGCTATTTGGCAAAGTCAACAAATCGAGTACTCTCCTTTTCATTCTCTACATACTTATCAAGAGCCATAGCGGTACTTCCCACTTCCTGGGCCATCTTGTTCTCATATAACTCCTTCATCCTGAATAGATGTCTCTATGGGGGCCTTCCCCTTATCAGTTTTATTAGCTGAAGTTCCTTCCTTCTTTAAGACCTTATTGAGGTGTTTGTTTACCTCTTTGGTAACCCTCTCCTTTATCTTATTATTAAACTTGACTATCATCTTTTCTAACACTTTTGATGATATTATTGGTTCCATAATGAGTTATAGCCTTTTGATCAGGCAAGGGGTCATGCTCTTCCTAATGAGTCGGTTGCTTTTTCTCTTTCATGAAGGTTTATATTATGATTGATGCAAGACAAGGGTCATTAATATGATGCATGAATAAATAAAGATTGCATGTATGCATGAAATGCACATGTTATTAGCAAAAGATCCTTCCACCATTATTCCTCATATACATAAGGTCTGTAAGATTTCTCATAAGTGCGACATTATTCTTTACCAATAAAGGAGAGAACGAATGTGGTCAACTAGAATCGAGAAGGGTCAAAGTTCCAAAATAACATATACATAAAGGAACTAAAGACATACCAAGAAGGAATATACAAAGAGAAAACTCTTTACATTGTTCAAAAATAAAAAGTACAAAATTCGAGAATCCCTTTTACAAGAGAAGCAAGGGATGTACATGAGTGTTCATAATAAATGAGAGCTCTTTACATAATAATAGAAGGGGATACACAAACTTTTACATGGGGGGTGATTACATCCGAGATGGGGTAATAATAGTATATACATATAGGGAAACCTAACTATGTTCTTTAAGGACTTACACCCTTCTTTAGAGAGAGAATGCAAATAAAATGTGTCCTATTCCAAGATGCTATTGGTTCCTACATATATTTGATGTTGAGATGGCTGTTGTAGTTGATGTCTCTTACAAGCTTAGGGGATGGTTGTCATAACACCCCCATTTAATATACCCAAAGGCATGAGGCTTATGAGTGATAAACCGTCATCAACATCTCCTAAGCTTAAAAGGAGCTTAAGTCTTAACTTTAGAAAACCCATTTATTTATTTAATCATAGATCTAGTGCATATGGTGAAGTGTGGATATTAGATGTATGTGATGGATTAATCAACAACAAAGTTAAAATGGCAAAATGAACCAAATATTGAACACAAAGTCAATTTCAAGTCCTTAGTGGAGTTGCCACTATGATCACCCTCGGGTTTATGCTTGAGAATGTGGAATCTTTCTTGTGACCCCATCCTTTTATAGAGTAATAGGAAGTCGAGTGAAAAAGGGTTTAAAATAGGTAAGAACCTAAAACGTGGCAGGTGATAAAAATAAAGAGGGATCCTTTGGTCTCAAGCAAATTTGAAGCCTTTCTTATCCAAATGATGGTTAACATAGGACCAAGGGGGGATGATACATTAGTACCATCCCTAAAAGATGTGGAATCGCTACCCGAATTTGGTCAGGATAAGAATTTAGGCAAAGTAAAATCCAAACATAACTAAGTCATTTAGAAGGCCTAATTCATCTACACCCCATGAGAAATCAAGCTTGAAAATTGGGCATAGGTTGAGGAAGAGTTAGGCACCCCTAAACTACCTAGTTATTTGGATCTAGATTTTAGGCATCTTTAGTTTAGTTTCTACATTTTAATCATATTGTTAATTAGTTTGGTTAATGCCTCTAAGCATGTTCCTAGCATAATCTAATTAGTCAAACCAAATCATCATCATAATCAATGCCAAAAAGGGATAACAGTCATGCATATCCATCAATCACATCATGCATAATCATTCAAATAATGACCCTTAAGGTGTTCATTTATTACCTAACTCAACTAAGCACCTACATCTAAAAAAACACACAAGTTAGTAGCCATCATAAGGATAATAATACCCAAATGGAGGAAATAATACTTACAAAAATCTTACCATGTCTCAAAGTTAAGCAATCTAAACATATTTTAAGTCCTTAACCATAAACATCTCAACAAAACATGAATCACAATGCAACAATAATAACAAGGAGTAAGGTAAAACTTATGAATCATGAAACATAAAAATCATAAACATTGCATGGCATGCAAGTGCAATTTAGAGGATTTTGAGGGCCTAATGTAATAATCATAGCACATGGGATCATAAGGTTATTAAACCCTATTCAATATTATACTCTAAAAGAGCTAAAGCCTTTTTAAACACACTATTAGACATAAATAGGACTAAGATGTCCACAAGCTCAAAATGGAAACTCAAAAGGCCAATATGCAAAAAACTTCATGTATGAGACATAACATGCTAGAGGTTATTAAAATTGAACCTTTCTCCCAAAAGGAACCATATGATCATCTAAATAAGAAGAGAAAAGTAAAAATGAACTAAATCTGTATCCCTATAGGGATTATAAGCTCTTAAGATCATAGAAATCAAATTCGCTCAATCATGGCTTAAATCATTAAAAAAAAGGATATGAAGATGAAACATAAATGCAATGAAAACATCAATGTACTACTTAAGAAAATAAATCAAGACCTTTATACTAGCCCTTAGTTTTGGTGGAATAAAGGTCATTGTCCATGAGGACTACCATGTATTCTACCATTTGGGCTTTTAAAAGGTTCAAAATAACTAAAAAGAAAGAAGGAATCCAGTGGAAAGAAGGAACATTTTCATAATTTGTTCTCACGAAAATAGGGTTATGTAGACCAATTAGTGGTATGTACAGTCCACCTAGAAGTCTGTTTAAGTGACAATGAGATTTGTACAACCTTTTCTATCCTAGTTTTTGAAAGCCAAAAACAAAAAAGAAAAAAAAAAAGAAGAGAGAAAAGAAGTAGTTTTGGGATGGTTCTGGATGTCTTTCTTATCTTCAGAGGCACTTGATTATGTTTTAAACCTCTAAAATGCAATAGGAATGCTTACAAATGGAATGCAAAAGGATTTATTCTACCTTAGGTTTGAGTGTGGATTGATTAGGGCTTATGTCTTCTATGTCTAAGGATGATTGTGGAGATATTTTAATAGAGTTTAGTAAGAGTTGTCTAAGCACCCCTTCTTTTTTCAAATGGTGTGACACTTATAGAGGAAAAATGATACACCAGAGTTTGGAATGGTTTTGGTTCCATGGTATTCGCGTCCCACAACAGATAAGACCATAAAGGTTATAGAATTTAGGTTTAAAGTGGTTTGTGTAGCTAAATGGTTAGTCGTACAACCATTTGGTTGGTTCCACAACCGTGTAATTTACAGGGGATATGGTTTTAGAGTCTTGTACTGGCTAAGGTTAAAGGATTGATTGTCTAGACAAATGGTTGATTGTACAACTAAAGCAAATTGGCTATATAACTCATTAAACCAAGGCTGGTAGATTTGGGATTTTGCCTTTATGGGCTTAGGCTTAGCTTTAGTGCTTAATCCAAGGCTTCCTAAGGCCTGTGCTCTTTTTCCTTTTATTATTACCCTTGTATTCTAAGGAATAAGTTCAACGATCTTCATCATCGAGCTTGAAACTTAGGGTTCAAAATCAAGTGCTTACACCCTTTCTTTTTCTTCTTCTGTTCAAAAACCCAATTAAAATGGGTTGTACATACATCTAATAATCAGTACAAACAACTAATTGGCATGTACAGACCACCAATTGGAATGTAGATCCCTCTTTGATGAATAAATTTCCATTCTTTCTCCATTTGAGTTCATTAAACATTTTTGCTTTCTTTTACTATTTTAAGACCATTTTTGATAGAATGAGGGGTAAGTTTTATAACCTAGGACCCCTATTTAATCAAACCTTAGGGAAAAAGACCAAGTTTAGATGATAAACTATGATTTTCAAGTTCCAAATTTTCTTTGTTCTCCTTATTTTGTGTGGTTAGGTGTGATTCATTTTTTGTTATGGTGTTGTTTTGACCATGACCAAATGAGGTGTTCATCATCTCTATGATGTTGAAAATATGATTTTATTCCATTGCTTTGATTATGGCTATAAGGAAAGTATTAAAACCATTAAAAAGGGTTGTTAATTCTTTGGTTAGCTCACTCTGCTCACTTTATTTTTTATGGTTAGAGGAGAAAGTTCCACACTTAGTTATCCTCCCATTAGACTATGTTTTATATTTGCATCCCATACACATTTTGACCTCATTATTATTGACTTTGTATAGCATATTAACCTCAATATGGGTAGTGATATGTGTGGATGCTTAGCTATTTTTAAAACAAATATGGAAAATGGTTCAATAACCTTAGAATTCGATGTGTCAGAACTCTTACTTTAGGCCTTCAAGATCCTTTAATTTGCATTTGTATTTCACGTTTATGATTCTTTATACTTCATGATTCATAGGTTATGTTTCATTTTTTGTTATTATTGTTCTCATGTGTTTCATATGATGTTGGGATAATTGCGTGATGGATTGAGGACATAGAAACATGCTTAGGTTTCTTGGCTTAGAGGCACAATGAGATTCTAACTTGCATGAGTCTCATTTCATTTGCCTTGGTGATGTTTTACTCATATTGATGACTAACTTGTGTGTTTTCTTAGGTGTAGGTGCTTAGTTAATCTTGGGCATGGATGATGGTATTGATGATTGTTTTTTTAAGATGATAATTATGAATGATGATCTTAAGTATGGTTAATTCATATATATGACCTCCTCCATACATGTTGCATAATCTCTTCTATTTTTGAATTTGATTATGATGATGGTTTGGCTTGATTGATTGAGATGCATATTAAAGGCATTAACCAATTAATTAATAATATGGTTAAAATAATAAAAAGTGAACCAAAGATACTCGAAGATTGGATTCTAATATCTGGGCGATTTGAGGGTTCTTAACCTCTTCCCTAAGCCATACCTAATTTTTGAACTAAAAAACTCAATCTCTGATATGGTAGATGAATTGGGCCTTCTAATTGACTAAGTTAGGTTCAAATTTCACCTTGCCTAGATTCTTTTCCCGACCAAAGTCAGGTGGTGACTCCACACCATCTTTTAGGGATAGTAACCATGTATTATCTTATCTTGGTCCCATATTGACCTTTGCTTGGATAAAAGGGCTTAAAACTCACGCAAGGCCTGAAGGATCCCTCATTGATCCTAACATAAGTCATTATTTAGGTTTATGTCTAATATATAACCCCATTCTATCGATCCCTTATTGATCGATAAAAGGATAAAATCGCAAGCAAAACTCTACTTGTTTAAGCAAAATCTTGAAGGCACCTAAACCACCAAGGATGATAATGATTGGCCTGTGGATAGTGGATGCTTAAAGATTATAATTAAAAATAAAAAGTTATTCATATCCATCAAAGAAAAGGACGGTGTAAATGTCATATTTGGAAACAATGCTAATGGTAAGGTAATTTGCATTACTATTATTGGGAAGAAGGGTTACATCTAACTTGTTGAGTGTAAATCAATTGTATGATAAAGGAAATAAAGTCACCTTTGACTCTAGAGAATTCCTTATCACTACCTTGGTAGATGACAATTTTATCTTTACAGGTGAAACGCAAGGCAATACCAATGTAATTGACTTATACAATTTAGCTAACCAATTCTTTAAGTGTCTTATTTCCATTAGTAATCAGTCATGGCTTTGGCATTTAATAATTGGACATGTAGGCTTAGAACTTCTCCAAAATCTCACATAAGGAGAACTAGTGGAAGTTCTTCCAAAGCTAAAATTCATTATGGATAAGACATGCAAATCTTGTTAAATTAGGAAACAACACCAAACATCGTTCAAATCCAAAAATGTTGTAAGTACTTGTAGACCATTTTAACTCATCCATATGGACTTGGATGGACCTACTAAAAATGCAAGCTTGGGTGGAAAGCATTATGCATTTGTTCTTGTTGATGATTACTTAAGGTTTATTAGGGTTAGTTTCTTAATTTATATGAGTAATACTTTTGATGCATTTAAATGTTTTATAAAAAGTTCAAAATGAAAAGGGTTACTTCATTTCTAACATTAGAAGTGACTATGGAAAATAATTTCAGAATGAGCTTTTTGAAAACTATTACTTAGAAAATGGTATTTCACATAATTTTTTTAGCTCTTAGAACACTACAATAAATGGTGTTATATAGAGGAAAAATAGAACATTAATGGAGATGGTCTTGAACTATGCTTAAGGAGTATTCACCTCCTTATTTCTTTTAGGCCGAAGCCATCAACAACTCTTATTACATTTCAAATATAGTTTTTCAAAGACCAATTTTAAATAAAACCTCTTATGAGTTATAGAATGGAAGAAAAACCTATACCTTAGAGTTTTTGGATGCAAATGCTACATTTTAAATGCGAAGAACAACCTTAGAAAATTTGCCTCCAAAATCGATAAACGCATTTTCTTAGGCCATTCCATCATATCAAAGCTTATAAAGTCTTTAATAGAAGTTTATGGTGGTTAAAAGGTACACGAATGTTGCTTTTAATTAGTACAAAAAAATGATCTTGGGAAAAGTTCTCTTATTGATGATTTTTTAGATGAATTTGAGAAGCTAGATATCAGTCTAGCTCAAAGGAAAATGAAGTGGAAGTTGAAGAGAAGGAACCACCTCAAGAGATTAGGCAAGCATAACCATAATAAGAAAGAACCAACCTCAAGAGCTACCCAATGTTTGGAGGTACTCCAAGAACCATCCAAAAGACCTCGTCATTGGGGAAACATCTAAAGGTGTAAGTACTAGAGCTCAACTTAATGCCTTGGATAATAATCTTGCTTTTGTTTCTAAAATTAAGCCAAAATCAATTAATGAGACTCCTGATAATGATTGTTAGGTGATTACTTTATAAGAGAAACTTAACTAATTTGAGAGAAACAAAGTTTAGAAACTTGTTTCAATATATAAAATACATCCAGTTATGGGATGCAAATGGGTATACAAGAATAAGTTGGATGAATAAGCATGAATATAAGATTTTTTGAGGTTAGGATGCAAGCCCAATGATGAAAAACTACTAGTATTATTCCCAAAATGCAGAATTGCAAAGGAAGAAAAACAAAGGTCAAAGGAAGCCTTAGATCATGCTTCATACTAAGCCTAATAGCCTAATTCTGCCAACCAATTTTTTAAATGCCTATGCAACCATCTTAATTGGTTGTACAATTATCTAATTAGCTATACAACAAAGTAATAATCCCATTCCATATAATATTATAGAATGCATTGGTTGTACAGTTAACATATTAGGTCAATTGAATTAATTCAAAGAGCAATTTGTATGATCACTTATAACCCATGATTTGATCTTCTAGCTTTTCATGCAAGTCTAGGTTTGTAGGTTACTCTCACTATAGATATGAGGCGTTATTCCCATAACATCATTAAAATTGTCATTAGTCAAGACCTGTTGCTATTAAGGTGAAATGGACTGAGTGGCTCTCACATTATAGACTCTAATATCCATTAAACCTACCATTGGTAGAGGAATTTTACCCTTAGATTGAAGATTACAATAACGACATATCAGCGAATGGCAACTGCTTTGTTTCATGATGTGATCCATAAGGAAGTAAAGGTATACATAAATGACATAATGGTAAAATTTGAAGTAAGGGAGAGGCACTTTGAAGCGTTGGATAAGTTCTTAAAGAGGGTTAATCAGTATAAACTAAGGTAGAACAATAAGAAGTTTGTGTTTGGGATTACATCTGGCAAGTTACTAAGAGATGTGGTGAGTGAGAAGGGCATCAAAGTGGATCTAGATAAGTTAAAGGCCATTTAGGATATGCCTTCACCTAATGTAGAGAAATAAATTTGAGATTTCCTAGGCTATCTCTAGTACATCAGCAGGTTCATAGCAAGGCTTACTCCTATTTGCAAATTGATTTTCAAACTATGATGGCATGACCAAGTAGTGAAATGGAATGAATAGCATTAAAAGGCTTTGGAGAAGATAAAGAAATATCTAACCAACCTGCCAGTGCTAAAACCCCAAATTTAGGAAAGCCATTGATTTTGTATTTAACAATGGAAGAGAGTTTTGTGGAGGCAATGCTAGTGCATGAAGATGAAATATGGAATGAACGCGTCATGGACTATCTCAACAATAAGTTGCTCTCTTACAAAGAGAGGTATAATCAAATAGAAAATACATGTTTGACATTCATTTAGGCCATAAATAAGTTGAGGCATTATTTTCAATCATACTACATTAAAGTGATTTTAAAGCTTGATGTGTCAATTATTTGCGCGAAGCTGCTTCCCTGAGTATGTCTAATATTGTTGACAAAGTTCTACATCAGATACATAACTAAGAAGTTAATCAAGGGTTAAACAGTTGTTGAATATTTAGCCCCATAACCTCTTGAAGAAGGAGGATCCAAAATTCTCCAATTCCATATGAAAGGCTAGGGGTAATTGAGCCTTAAGCTTGGAGGATGTACTTTAATGGAATAATGATTGAGAATGGAGAAAGTATGGGTCTAATTTTGTTGTCACCATAAGGAGAGCTTTTTCCTATGACAAAGAAACTTAATTTCAAGTTGACTAATAGCATGGTCGAGTATGAATCCTTTGCATTTTGATTGGAATCTCTAAAACAAATGAGGTTAAAGACAATATTAGTGTTTGAGGATTTGTTGTTAGTCATCTATCAACTAACTGATGAATGAGAGCTGAAGGAGGAGCGGGTAAGTATATATTTGGAACATTTCAATTAATTTAACTACTTTTTTGACCATGTTACTTCGTAAAATACATCATTTTTATGGTCCAAAGCATATTAGGAGAATTTTAATGAATAAAAAATACATTAACATCTGCTCTAATGTTAGGCATCCTTACGAGTAATAGAGTATTTATAGTTTCTAATGATGCTTTTCATCTAGGTTTAGATTATGTTTTAATGAAATATGGTAAGGTAATTGCATATGCATTTAGACAACTAAAGCTTTATAAATTATCTTACATAGTGTATGACCTATAACTTGTTGTTATTGTGTTTGCTTTGAAAATATGGGCACATTACTCATATAGAGTAACTTTTTAGACATTTACAGATCATAAAAGCTTGAAGTATTTTTTGAGCTAAAAAAATTAAACACGAGACAAAGGCAAATGGTTAGAATTACTAACAGATTATATTGTGCCATTGAGTATCACCCAAGGAAGGCAAATATGGTAGCAAATGCTTTGAGTTGGAAACTAAGAAGCAGTGTAGCTTATTTACATATATTTCCACTGTCTTGTTCAATTTAACTACAAGCTACGAATATGAAACTAAACATGCAAAAGAATGGGATACTAATTACTACTTTTTGAGTATGACCAATATTGCATGATCAAATTAAACAAGTACAGGGCAATGATATGAAGTTATAAAGAATAACTGAAAAAGTAAAATAATGGAGAAATATAGATTTTGATATTTGAGTTTAAAAGTTAAAAATCAATGACTAACCTCTTCTTCCCACATACTTGTTTAGTTATTTTATTGACATAAATAGGTTGACAAACATAGTATGAATTGGATTTTTTAATTATGCCTTGGGCCAAAAGCTGAGAACATTATTGGTAGGCTAATGCCAAATCTTTTAGTGTTATTCTTGGATAAGTGGCCTTGGTTGTGTTGAAGCCTTTATTTTGTTTAAAGGATGAGGAAATGAAAAACATTGGATTAGTCCATAATGGGCTTGAATGTTTGGATGCAAATTTAGTATGGTTGTCTGCATAACAATGGGCTTGGATATTTTCTTCAATAGAGGCAAAAGGTGGTGGTGTTTGGGCTAATAGTGTTTAGGCCATAAACATGGAGGATATCGTAGTGTATGGCTAGAAATAGTTTTTGAATTCGAGACCTGTAGGGAGGACTTTAAGATTGGAAATTTTCCAATAAAGATCAAATCCAATGACATGATCTTTACCACGTAAGGTGGATTCAAGAAGTTTAGTGTGGATTTGACATCCTAGAAAGAATTAGTTTGTAATGGGTGAGGTAGTTATAAGATTAGTATGAAAAATTTCACCATTAACAACTTTAAAATAGTGCTTATGAGGCTTCTAGCATTTTGATGGAAGAACTTTAGGGTTAAGGATGGATAAGTGAGCACTAGTGTCTACGAATGCAACTCTTGGAGCCATGACTCTTAGTCTTGAAATAGTGCTTCTTTCTTTTTGAAGGCAATAACAATTCTTTAAGTCACTATCATAGTTGACAAGTAATTTAGGTCTTTTGTAGGACATTTTGAGAGACAAATATTTTTGCCTAGTTATCATCTAGACTTTTAGCTTTCTATGCTCACAGAGTCTCGCTAGTGCTTGCAACATTAATTGATAAATTTCTCTAAAGGAAAGATCACTGGCCTATTTATCTTTTTGTTTAATTAAACTATGTATAGATGTGGACAAAGTATCAAGGAGTGAGGATATAAAGGCCTATATTAGATCAAGCCATTGAGATGATAAAATTTTTTAGACATCTATTAGAAATAGAGGCCTAAATCTTTATTTTTTTAAAAGCAGCATCTCATTTTGAAATAATCTTTATGGGTTATCTCTATATCATCTTAAACTTTTCCCATTAATTCATATTGGATATTGACCAAGAATTCAGTGACACTATTTGCTCTCACTAGCTAAAGCTTAGAATATTCATTACGACTCATGTACCAATCTTGTAATTTCCTCGCGACTCTAGTGATAAACTCTTCATGAACTTTTCTAAGATTCATTTTAGGTCATTTCATTTGATTTTGAATTTGAGCTCAAAACTCTTAGATTCAATCTCTATAATTAGCTGGAGAAATTTCATCAAAAGTAAACCATGGCAAATATAAAACATATGGTCTATAGAATTCTAGGGAATCAGTATCCAAATTCTTCAAGAGAAACCCCGTTTGTTTGTAACGGCTAGTCCACGTGGCATTTCCTTATTTGTTCATACTGAAAATAGAGTCGTTGTCCTTCACCTACTTTCAGAAGTCGCGATCGCGAATTCAACTGCCAAAGTTGGTCAGTTTCTTCCACAAGAATCGCGGTCGCTACTAGCAAGGTCCCTTCGCGATTTTTGACTTCCAACAATTTCATTGGACACTTGTCAGGCTGTGGTTGTGGACTTGCTTCCCTCTTGAAGTTCCTTGAAAGTCGCGGTTGCGACTCAGCCGGGATTCCTACCGCGAATTTGTCTGTGACAAAATATCCTTTCTTTCTTCAAGGTTCGCGGCCGAGAATCACACTGCGATTTCGCCTGTCTTATTTTTAACATATCTTGACATGATTCGCGGTCGCGAATATGGAGGTTGCCGTCGCGATTTCATGCTACTTCGAAATTCATCAACTTCTTTATTTCTTCTAGAGGAAATGATTCAATTCTGCAAAAACAACACTTATTTGAAACATTAGTGATGATCAATCTACTTTGTCAAGATCCAAAGAGAGTTTAAACATAGGATTAAGTATCCTAGTCCAACAACCTAAAAAATTTAAACATTTATGTGATTTTCAATTGCATCCAAATTTCAAATTAAGTCAATTACATTCTAATTTGATAAATTGATTTTAATTATATCTTAAGTCAAAATTAAAATTTAGTAAAATGCATATTTAGACTCAATTGACCCTTATACATTTTTAATTAGTTAAATTAAACCTAAAGTTAAGTTTAGACTTTAATTAATATGATTCATTTATTTTTATTCAATTTAATTTAATTTTTAATTAATTAAATTTATTATGTACTTTTGCATGATGAATTATAATTTTATATTTAAAATTAAAAATTAAAAATTTTAAAATTTAAATTTATAATTCATAAAATCTCTCAATCTCTCATTTTTTAAGAAAATTCTCTCAATTTCCTTTAAAATTTAATTTTTGTGTTTTAAATAATAAATTTTTAAAACTATTTAGAATAAAAATTTCTAAAAAATTTTTGAAAAATCAATTACATAAGATTAATTAAGATAATACTTTATTTTTATTCAATTTATCTCTTTTTTATTTAATTAAATTTATTATATACTTTTATATGATGAATTTTTCTAATTTTAAATTTATATTTAAAAAATAAAAATTTCACAATTTCAATTTATAATTCATAAAATATCTCAATCTCTCATTTTAAAAAAATTTTTTTTTCTCAATCTCCCCTTAAAAATATAAATTATTTAAAATAAAAGTTTTAAAAATATTTAAAAAATTAATTACATGAGCTCAATTAAGATGATATTTTTTTTTGTATTCAATTTAATCCTTTTTTCCTTAATTAAAATTGTTATACATACTTTTACGTAAAGAAATTTACATTTATATTTCAATCTATAAAATCTTGAAAGGTAAATTTTATCATTTATAAAATCTGTCAAGATCTCATTTAAATTTTTTTTCTCTTAATATCTCCTTGAAAAATTACATTTTTATATTTTAAATAATAAATTATTTAAATCATTTGAAATAAAAACCTTAAGAAATATTTGAAAACTAATTACATGAGGTTAATTAAAATGATACTTTTATTTTTTATTCAATTTAATCTTATTTTTATTTAGTTAAATTTGTTATATTTATATGATAATTTTGTATTTAAATTTAAAATTTTTAAAAATTTTTGAAATTTAAATTTATAAGTTATAAATCTCTTAATCTCTCATTTAAAAAATTTCTTTCAATCTCTCATTAAAAATTAATTTATATATTTCAAATAATAAATTTATTTTTTATTTTAATTATTCTACTATATATATAATAATTAAATTTATTCTTTCTATTATCATTGAGTCAATTGGATGGGGTGGGTCAGTTTTGACCCGACCCGGAGTCAGGTTGGGGTCACAAATTTTTGGACGAGTTCAGGTCGAACTTTTGGGTCAGATTTAAAACTGTCTCCTCTAATCATAAAACTATTTTAGTTTGAAAAATTATATACAATAATATTTTTGAACATGTAGGTAATATTAATAAATAATTAATCTTATTTTGACAAAATTGTCTAAACAATAAAATATATTACATAAGATATTAAACAAAATAGATTAAAATTTTACATAGAATGATACCAACAATAATAATAACAGATTATCGATAATATTATTTTCTTACTAATTCTATTGCTCATATAACATCTGAGTACTAGTTCCAATCTAGTGTGTACTTTATCTATTATTTTAGATAATTTTTATCTTGAAAATTTTATCAAAACAATGATAAAAATTATCATAAAATAATTATAATTATATATAAAATTTAAAATTTCACATGATATTTTTACTTGCATAGTTTTCAATCATTACGAGTAATAATTTCATTACAATGTAAAATTTGGCTTTCACATTAAACAATTTTACCTCAAAAGAAATATCTAAAACAATAATAAAAGTCACAAAATAATAGATAAATTGTACGCATTTTAACATTTCAGATATAAATTTTCTATATGGCACTTATCACCTTCGCCATTATTGGAATAAAATTCACGACATTTTTGTTGATGTCAAAGTGGAATTCACCACCCACCCATATATCTTTAAATTCAAGTCAATTGCATAAGGCTAGAAATTGCGTGAATCTGTCTGAGAAGTATAGGGCTTGAAACTTCTTGGTCGATTGGTCAAATGTCTTATTGGGAAATTCTGTATCTCTTTAGTTTTAAATTAGCGGTGTCTGATTAA
>CATIWR010270061.1:0-40371 GCA_949677035.1 Omphalea diandra | reverse complement strand
AACAATTTGCCATACAACTATACAAACACTACATATATGTTCCAATGTCCCCAAATGCAATGGTACTTCTAAATGATTATTTATCTAATGCATATGCTCATGTGATAATGCTAATGAATGTGACTAGGGATGTTACATCTTAATTAATAGATTTTGTAACTCCTAAAATAATATAGATTTCATTTTAGATGAATAAAGGGTCGTTCTCTTATTGGAACATCAAAGATCAGAACATATGAGAACTGTTCTAAAAATCTAAAATAGCATATTCTTTTATGTTTCTTAATAATCTTACTAGTTTAAGGCTATTCAATTTAGAAGTTTAGAGTTCTGACAAGTTTAGTAAAAAGTTTTTGTGGTGTTTGGCTTTTGCTTTATCTACTATCATTTCAATATTTACAGAATTGAATTTGATCAGTTGATCAAACCGGTTAAACTAAAGACTGATCATTGTTATGTTTCAGTTCAATGTTAAAAATTGATCACTTAAAAGCAGTCAAAATAAAAAAAAAAAGATTAATAAATCAATCAAAATCAAAAATCAAATTAAATCAGTTCATCCTAAATCTATATATTTTTGTGAAAAGATTTAAATTTTTTAAAATTATACTATTTTACTCAAAATTTATATATTAAAAATAATTTTATTATTTTATCATATTATATATTTTTTAATTTTTAAATATTTTAAGTATTATTTATATATATATTTTAAAAAAAAATTCAAAGAACTACTCTATTGAATTTGATCGATCACTAAACTAAGAACTGACAAGCTGATCGATATGATCTCTAGTCTCATTTTAAAAATATTGTACTGTATCCTAGGAGACATTATTTTATCCTCAAGAACCAATAGTGAGGAGCAAATTTATTTTATCAAACACGCCTCTAATATCCACATTTTGCCATGGTTTCTTTACTATCTTCTTATTACTTTTATTTTTGTTAGAGTTTTATATTCTGCCTTCTATTTTAGTTTAATATAGTTGTACTTGTTCTATTATCATACTCTTCTTAGGTTATGTCTAAGCTTATATTGCACTATATTAGTAATAATCTCAAAATCGATTATGCTTTAAACAAGTTTTAGAATATAGATAATTACCTAAGTTAATGTGTGTGTGTATTCTAGACAATAGAGGATTTAAAGAACTAAAATAAAAAAAATAATACTATTCTTTACTGTGAGCTTTTTGTAGTAAAAATAACATATATTTTGGTGAATCTAACCTCTAAGTTTTGTTTTCTTGCGAATGAAACACAAAAGTAATCTTCTATGACATAGATACCTTTTTTGACAATGCTTGTTTTGGTTCGTGTGAACCATTGAGAAAAGTTTGAAAAGTTCAATGGCTTGAACTTCAAGAGATGGTAGTAAAGATGTTATTCTACTTGACCACTTTGAATCTTACATGGTTGCAAATTGAGGATACTCTTACTATCAAGGAGGATAACAAGATGTCAAGTCAAAATTGCATATAATAGTATCATTATGATGTTTTATGCAGGAACTATATCATGAACAAACTATATGACTCTCTATATATTATGTATAATGCCATGAAGATTACCAAATAGTTCTAGGAATCCTTGGATTATAAATACAAATCAACAGATTTGCTAATAATTTATAATGGAATGTTTTCTCAATTGTAAAATGGTAGATTCCAAAATCATGGTGAATTAGGTGTAAGGTCTTTAGTTACTTCTATATGAAATTCATGTTAAAGGGATAAATTTGAAGGAAACCTTTTAAGTAGCCACTATAGATGCTACCCTATGCATGGAAGGATTTTAAGAACTACCTCAAGCATAAGCAAAATAAAATGAACATTGAAGAGATGATTATTAGACTTTACAATAAAAAAACAATAAGAGCTCAAATAAGAGAAGGTTCAATCCTTCTGAGGCTAATGTGAACATTGTTGAGCATGGACAAAGTTCAAAGAAGAAGAAAATCAAAGATTCCAAGATGGGACCAAATGGTGGAGTTTCCAAGAAGAAAGTCTAAGGAAAGTGCTATATTGTGATAAGATGGGTCAAAGAATGTAGATTGTAATCTGCCAAAGAAGAAGAAAAGTGTGAGCACCTTTGAGTTTTGTGGCTATACTAAAATAAATGGAATCGACCATTGAGGTACTGAAAGGATATGAAGTCACACTTTGATGCAACCCAATTGATAGCATGTTAAGGGATCATCAGAGGATCCGAATGAGGGCCTCTTGATTGGTAGAAGCCTTCTTTATAATCAAGTGGCCAATAGGGTGCCATAAGGTGCTTTAGTAGTATATTAAATGCTTGACTAAAGTCACTGGTAGACTTTGGTTGGGATAAAATTTTAGACTAAGAAGGTTACTGGTCCTAATAGGTTCAACTTGTCTTTACCTCATAAGAGATTGGATTTGAGAACTGGGTATTACATGAAGAAGAAGTTAAGCACCTCCAAATTGCCTAGATTTTGGGGTTCAGTCATTGAGAATCTTTGATTCACATTTACAAGTTCTGTCCTCATCAATTACTTACTCCATTTTAAGGCATTCCTAACTATACATTTAACATGTATTCACTCATTCACATTAAATAAATAATACAAGCATTCACCATGGGGACAAAAGGGGGAGGGGGGGGGTAAATTATCAACTGTAAAGGAGAGTTCATGCAATCCAATAAAATGAACACAAAATTTGCAATATTCAGTCCTCTAATAGGAATAATTTTAGCACATATGTTAGGTTATGAATCATGAGTTTTCTTGTTGTTATACTATTTTTATTTTGAAATTAGTTAATTTTCCATTTCTTTATGTTCGTATAAGAATTTCTTGAAAGAAGCTGAAATTATGATTTCTAGTAGTATTGCATCGACCATGCAACATACCATGTAGTGACATAGAGTTGACCAGTCAGCAAGAGAAGATTCATATTTAGCAGATTACATGTGGGCTATGGCATGACCTATGAATTGAACCATGCAAGATATCAAATTTAGACTTTAAAGTTAATTTCAGGTTGCCTTTTAAGTGATGCGTGACTTATTTTGGATAAAAATTCTAGATAAAAAAAACATATTTTTAGGAGGGAAAATTGAATCCAACATCTATACCAAATAGCAAGACCTTTTCTAGGGAAAAATTCTTCTACTCAAATTGATGAATTCTTTCTTCTTTGTTTTTTTTTTCTTTTAGGATGAACTAATTCTCCATTCTAAGGAATAGGGTGAAACCTTAATATTTATTTCATGATTATATGAAGTGATATTTGCTTCAATTGTGTTGGGTATCTTGATTTAATATGTTTAAGCTTAATTGATCTTATATGTATGAAGAACGCATATATGCAATGCTTGAGATTATAGAGCAATAGTAAAATACTAGGGTTAGTCCTAACATATTAGACTAGAAGATTCAAACCACAAAAGTAGGCTTTACTTCTATAAATGTTTAAGGATTGTTCATGTAGCTTAATGCATTATTATTGAATTTTGTGACCATGAGAGTAGATATAATTTCAACATTAGTTGGTTCAATATTACTCAAGAGAGAATATTGGAAAAATTAGAAAAATCCATCTTCAAGCACAATCCAATCTCAATTAAAACAATTCTCTTCATATAATTGTGAAATGGTATTGTAGTGTACTTGAATTCTCTAGAAATAAATGGTATTGTGGTGTACCTGAATTCCTTAGAAATCATTGTCATAAGAGATTCTTTTATTTAATTTCAGTTTTGATAATTATTTTTGAAATTTTAGTTTATTATTCTCTTATTATTTTGGTTGCTAGATAATAGACAAATAAATACTTATTAGTACTCATATGAAACGATCGTCGTGGTAATGATTTCTACTAATCATTATATTACTTGAGCAATTTGTGTACTTGCACAGGTTACATACGCAACATGTTTTTAGTATCATTACTAGGAATTGATTTTTCATAATATCAATTCACTTAAGATTTCTATTAATCTAGTTTTTAAATTCCATAATTTTAATTTTTTATGAGTTTGATTGTGTTTCATTTCTTTGATAGGTGAAGTGTTTAATGTATGCGACACTCAAAAAGCCTATAACTATTTAAATTTAATCCTAAAATTGAGCACACATTTCATATTTAAAAGAGATTCCAAAAAAAGAAAGAAAAGGAATTTGCTTACATTCAAAAGGGATGATGAAAGACGACAAAGGGCTTTATAAGAATTTACCATGCCGCATTCTCAAGGGACTAAATCAAGTATTGCTAGACTAACAATTGCATGCAATAACTTTGAGATTAAACTGGAAATCATCCAAATGGTGTAACAAAATACTTTTAGAGGTGAAGCAAATGAAGATCCAAATGCACACATTGCCAATTTTCTAGAGATTTATGTGATCTTTAAGGTTTATGGGGAAATTGATGATGCAATCCGTTTGAGACTCTTCTCTTTTTTATTGAAAGGTAAAGCTAAGATATGGTTGAATTCTATGACAACAAAATCGTTTAGTACATAGGAGGAACTCTCACAAGCTTTCTTGGTAAAATATTTTCACTAGGCAAGATCGCGTAAGTGGCCAGTGTTGTGTATGTAACCCTTGCAAGTGCACAAATTACTCAAGTAATACAATGATATGTAGTGATAATTCCTATAAGGATTATTTCAGAAATACCAAAGAACTAAATTTTCCTATTATCTAGCAACTGAATAATGAAAAAAATAATAAATAAAATTGAAATTATAGAAATAATTAAACAAAACTAAAATTAAATTAAAAGGAACTCTTATAATAATGATTTATAGGAAATTCAGATATATCACAATACCATTCCATAACTATATCAAGAGAATTATTTTAATTGAGATTGAGTTGTGCTTGAAGAAGGATTTTCCTAATTTACCCAATAATCTCTCTTGAGTAAAATTGAGTCTACTATTACTAAAATTATATATACTCTTATGGTCACAAATTTAATAACAATGCATTAAGCTTCATGAATAATTGTTGAATATCTCTAAAAGTCAAGCCTATTCTCATGGTCTCAATCTTATAGTTTAATATGTTTGAACTAACTCTAGACTTTCACTTTCTTTCCATCATCTATAATCTCAAACATTGCACATGTGTGGCCATTCATACATACAAGATCAATTAAGCTCAAAAATATTAAATCAAGACACCTAACATAATTGAAACAAAATCACTTCATACATTCATGAAACAAATATTGGGCTTTCACCTTAATCCCTAAAATTGAAGAATTCATTCATCCTAAAAGAAAAAGAAATAAAGAAGAAGAAATCCATTGAATTAAGTAGAAGAATTTCCAAAGAAAAGTCTTACTAAATAAAAACAATGAAAACCTTAAATGAGAATTCCCCCAATATTCACAAAACTTCTTTTTATTTAATATAGAGGTTGGATCCACATTCTCTCCTAAAAATCTACAATTTTTCCACCCATGAATCTCTATCCAAAATAGGTCACAAGTCTCCTCAAAGGCAACATGTAATTGCTTTCTAAAACTTGGATCTAATGCCTTACGTGGGCCGACGCATGGGCCATGTAATAACCCATACACTTAACTGCTTACGCGATTCTGCTTTGTTGACTGGTCAACTTTGTATCTCTGCATGGTCCAATGCATGGGCCATGCAATAGCTCATGCAACATTGCTAAAAACTAGAATATAGCTTATTTTTTGAGAATTTCCTGTACAAACATAAAAAGAGACAAAATTAACTTATTCCAAAATAAAAATACTATAAAATTAAGAAAACTCCTAATTTATTAAGTTAAAATATATGTTAAAATAACTCTTATTAGCAAGCTATCACAAGCTTTATACAGTAGCCTAGGGAGACATCATATGAAGCATGGAAGAGGTGTAAGGAGCTACAAAGAACATGTCCACATCATGGCTTACTAGATTGGTTGATAGTCCAAACCTTTTATAATGGGCTTAACCATTCGATGCACCTTATTTTTGATGTCGTAGTAGGAGGTGTACTCTTGGAAAAATCAATTGATGAAGTTTACTCATTGTTAGAAGAGATGGCCTCAAGCAATTACTAGTAGACAAGTGAAGAGGGGATTAATGAGCGAGTTGTGGATGCCCACGACATTGATGCCTATACCATGTTAAATGTCAAGATCGATGCTCTTGTAAATAAGCTTATTAGTGTGAGTGTACATGCAATCAATACCCCACCATTAAATTGTGAATGGTATGGGGGGAGGACACATGGGTACTGAATGCCAAATGAGAAGTCTTTTTATTCTAAATTCAGTCTAGTAAGTATAAGATGTCTCTAACTTTAATAGGCATGCCAGTAATCCATATTCCAACATCTATAATCCCAAGTGAAGGAATCGTCCCAACTTTTCATACAGTAATCAAAACAATAAAGCTAAGCCTTCTCATCCGTATGGTTTTCTTTAAAGGTAATAAGGTGGAGTTCCCATAGCTCAACCATCTCAACATGAGGAGAAGCAACCATGGAACATGCAAAAGTTCTTCATTGAAAGTTTGAGAAGGTAGAGATCAAGCTAAATAAGATAGACAAGTTCGAATTAAGGGTGAATAAAATCAAGCAACATAATCGACACTTGGAGAATTAAATTAGGCAATCGACTAACTATCGATCCAAGAATGTAATGTACACTTCATAGTAAGATTGAAATAAATCCAAGAAAACAATGAAAGATGATTACTTTGAGAAGTGGTATAGAGATACCCAATCCCTCGCCTAAGCACAGGGTGGTAATTAAGAAGGCAACACCTAAAATCCCTAAAAATCCTAAAATTTTAGTTAAAGAAAGTAAAGTAGCAACCCCAAATTCTATTATGAATGAGAAAGACAATGTGGATGAAGCTTAAGAGGAAAAAAAAAGTAAGCCTCCTCCAATAAAACCTTATGTTCTACCCATCCCTTTTCTTTAATAGTTGAAATTGCACATGTTTAAGAAGCAATATGCTCAATTCTTGGAGATTTTCAAGCAAATTAACATCAATATTTCATTTGTAGCCTTAACACAAATACCAAAATATGTAAAATTTGTTAAAAATCTTTTGTCTAATAAGAAGAAGTTAGAGCAATTTAAGATTATTGTTCTTTTCTAAGGAGTGTAGTGCAATAATACAAAACAAGCTTCCACTAAAGCCTAAAGATCTAGGGAGTTTCTCTATTCCATGCCAAATTTATAATTATAAATTTGATAGATCATTCTGTGATTTAAGTGCTAGTATATTTCTGATGCCTTTTTCTATTTGCAAAAAATTAAATCTTGGTAAGATTTAACTAACTACTGTGGCATTTCAACTTGCGGATCAATGTATTAAATACCTAGTTCGAGTTGCAGAGAATGTTCTCATGCAAGTAGGAAAGTTTATTATACTAGTGGATTTCATTATTCTTGATATGGATATGGATGTGAACATGTCATTAATCCTTGGAAGACAAGTTTTGGAAACTACAGGGACCATAATTGATGTAAAAAATGGGAAGCTAACCTTAAACTTGATGGGAGAATCAATGGAGTTTAATGCTTTTAAAGCAACAAAATAGCCTTCTTCCATTGAATATTGGAATAGGATAGATATTGTTCACGAGCTTAATTAATAGGTTTTTCAAAAGGAGCATCCTAATGTTCCATTTGAAACTGCCATGGTTGAAAGGGCATCACGATCACATGAGGACATGAAAATACAACCTAATTTTTAGAAGCAACCTCTCAATTTAAAAATTATAGGTTTAAGAATTTGGGACAAGGTAAGGCTCTTCCTTCCCCCTTAATCGAAGAAGCTCTTATTCTAGAGCAAACAACTATTCCTCTTCATTTAAGAAATGCATTCCTTAGTGATGCTTATGAAAATGCCCATATATGTAAGATGAAAGACAAGTTATGCATGCTATGCATATTCATAAGCCCTCTCTTAAAGTTGGATAACAAGTGCTACTTGTTAATTCTTGCCTAAGACTCTTTTTGTAAAAGAAAAAATTTAATTATTTTGAACCCTTTAAGGTGGTATAAGTTTTACCTTGTTAATTCTCGCCTAAGGGTTTTTGAAAAAGCAGAAATCCTATTGTTTCAAACCTTTTAAGGTGGTATAAGTTTTACCTTATGATGCTATAGAGTTGCAAGAGAAGGGTTCTAAAACATTCAAAGTAAATGACTAGTGTTTAAAGACATTATTGTGGTGATCCATTATAAAATAGAGAAATTCTTCCCCTAAATTAACCTTTAAGCTGAGAATTGTAAAAAAAGTTGATCTAATGATTATAAACAAGTGCTTATTAGGAGGTAACCCAATGGTTTTAGTCATTTTAGTTTGTTTATTTTAAGTTGCATGCTATTTTTTTAGGTTTCTATTAATTCGGTGTTTAAATTCTCAAAATTTCAATAGTTTTTGCTAATTTAATTTATAGTTAGAATGTTGTTTTTGTGTTTAATTTGAGTTAAGGTGATTTATTTTGTGTTAATTATAAGTTGTCTTGGAGTAAAAATGTTGAAGGAACAATGACAACTTTTATTTTGAAGGGTACAATGAGTTACAAAACTGAAAATGGAGGAATAAGTTGAAGTCTAAGTTGTAGACATGGTGCATGGGCTATGTCATGGACTATGCAGGACCCTAGTGGCAGTACTGTGAAGCTGCTAGAAACAAAATTGTTAATTTTGTCAAGATAGTATAGAAATTAGTAGCATGGTCCATGCATCAGATCATACGACATCATATGGCAGTTCACTTAAATATCCATCTTTTTTTCCTCCTAACCCTAACACATATAAGCCTTAAACTTTATATATAGTTGCCTCCCCCATCTCCCAACCTACTCACCTCCTCCCTACATATTCATTTTATCTCTCCTCCAAAAACCACCTAAATCTTACCACGTCCATCACCAAACATGTTTGTTTATGGAAGTATTATGCTAAGTTTGCTTTTAAGGCTTACGTTGAATTGTTGTTAGGGAATAAAAGAAGGATGTGATGTAGACAAGTAAGAGCATTTTATGTTTGACATGAGAATTTTGAATGTGACTTGCTTATTTTTATTATTGGAGTTCTATTGTTTGCACCTATATAATTTTTTTTTTCAAGCCATTTTTCCCTTTGCTGCATTACAAGCCAATAAAGATCTTTTGATCCTTGATGAAGTATGCAATTACATTAGTGAATATCGATTATGTGTTCATTCCTATGGATTTATGCATAATATTGTTTGGGCAAAAAGTTTAACAATGGTAGTTTGTGTTATGTTTGTTTTTAAATTACATCAAAAGTGAGGAAAAAAAAGTATTAAGGTATGTTTCTTGGTTAATTTATACTTGGAATTGCTTGTAAAATTTTGAGAGTGAACTTCAATGTTATTAATTTTCTTATGAGCTTGATTATGTTAGTTTCTTATGGAGTTTTCTAAATTCAAGGATTTACATTTATGATTTGAAAGGCTATCTTGCTTTTCTTAAGAAGAAGATGAAATTGTGATTTTCAACAATGTTGCATGGGCCATGTAATGGACCATATAATGATACAAAGTTGACAGTTAGCAGAAATAGATTTTTATTTAGCTAATTGCAAATGAGCCTGAGCATGATCCAGTCATCGGACTATGCAAGGCGTCGTGATGCAAACAACTAAGGCAAGTTAGTAAAAGATCCATTTCAAATTCAAGGCCTAATCACAAAGGGAAGCCTAAAGAAGTTTAAGGAGGCAATTAGAGTATTCACGTAACAAGGAGTTACACTTGGATTAGCCTAAGAAGAGCAAAAGATGCATGAAGCCCATTTAAAGGATGATGAGAGCTTAAACTCTTCAAATGGAGCCTAACTTTTAGAGGGCACAAAAGTTGAATCTAATTCTGCCAAAACATGTAAAAAGAAGCCCAAGGTGTGTAAAAAGAGGTCTAAGTCATGTAAGCATGGAAATAAGGCCTAAAATCAAAGATTCTTGTAAGATATCCTTAGTTGGCTATGTTTCCTACTACCATTAGGATTTCCTCATTCTTGTATGTAGGATTATTGTTCTTTAGTTTGGAAAATATCTTGGTCTAATCTTGTTGACCAATCATAATGTTTCTTTAGTTTTTCTATGTAGTTTAGGATTGTCTTTTCCTTCTTGAATTTGGAAAACTTGAATTATGTTTAGGAATGTAAATTGAATCCTATTAGGTTTTGGATTAAGTAATATAAGGCTATAAATAGCCTCTCATATTCAGCCAAGAGGGCATTCATTCAATCAATATTATTGTTGTCAGCAATTTTGCTTGCGAGACTAAATTCTCTTCTTGAGTGGACTTGGTGAGATTATTGAGTGAAGGCTTAATAATTTCATAAACTTGTTAATTTTGATATTAAATTGGCTTGGTTAATTTAAGGTTTGAGTTAACATAACTTTGAATCTTTATAATTGATATTGCTAGAAATAAGTTTTCTAGAGGTCTAGTTGGGATTTGAAGATCAAAACTCTAATACTTGGTTTGATAGATCTAGGCAACTATTCTGAAGCATAAAGGTTCTCATATTTGTTTCCTGGTGATGTGCCCAAAGGATTGCCATCTTTAAGAGGAATTGAACACCAAATTGATTTCATTCTGATCTCTCAAATTCCAAATAGGTCAACCTATAAAAGCAACCCTGAGGAGACAAATAAGCTTCAAAGGCAAGTAGAAGAGCTCATAGAAAAAGGCTTGGTAAGGGAAAGTTTTAGTCCTTTTGTAGTTCCTATTTTATTAGTACCTAAGAAGTACGGATCTTGGCACATGTGTATTAATTATAGAGGAGCCATTTATAAGATAACCATTAAGTATAAACATCCAATTCCTAGTTAGTTGACATGTTGGATGAATTGCATGGTGTATGCATATTTTCTAAAATTGATTTGAAAAGTGATTATCATTAAATTAGGATGTGTGAATGGGATGAATGGAAAACAACTTTTAAAACTAAATACTTGTATGAATGGTTAGCTATGCCTTGTGGTCTAATTAATGCCTTTAACACTTTTATGAGATTGATGAACTATATCTTATGTGCATACTTAGGAAAATTTTGTAATTGTTTATTTTGATGACATTCTTATTTATTCGAAAGTCTTTAGAAGAGCATGTAGAGCTTGTAAGGTTAGTTTTTGAAGTTTATGAAAAGAAAAGTTGTACATTAACATTAAAAAGTGTTCTTTTTATACTTATAAGCTTGTTTTTCTATGTTTTGTTGTTAGCAAAGATAGAATAGAAGTTGATGAAAAAAAGGTAAGTGCCATCAAGGCATGGTCGATTCCATCTAGTGTAAGTGAGGTAAGGTCTTTTTATGGTTTAACAAGTTTTTCTAGGAGGTTTGTAAAAGATTTTAGCACTATTGCTGCTCCCTTAACTAAAATTATCAAAACGTGTGTTGGTTTTAAACAAGGGCAGGCACAACAACATGCTTTTGACTTGTTGAAATATAAATTGACTAGTGCACCTTTATTAGCTTTGCCTAACTTTACTAATACTTTTGAAATTGAATGTCATGCCTCAAGTTTGGGTATTGGAGCTATTTTAATGCAAGAAGGAAGGCCCATAACTTACTTTAGTGAAAAACTTAATGGACCTTCTTTGAAATATCCAACTTGTGATAAAGAGATGTATGATTTGGTTAGGCCTTTGCAAACATGGCAAAATTATCTTTGGCCTAGGGAATTTGTCATTCATACGAACCATGAATCTCTTAAACACCTTAAAGGACAACAAAACTTGAATAAAAAGACATGCTAAGTGGAGTAACTTTATTAAGTCTTTTCCATATCAATTCGTAAATTAGAAGGAATAGGGGATAGATCCAAAGGACTCAATGGTATAAATCTATAAATAATCTCAAAAGGACAATAATGTGTAGAAGAATGCATGCTTCTATTGTATGGAAATTCTATATATGGTAAACATTCCTCCCAAGACTTAAAATTATTTTTTATCAAAACTCTCAAAAGTTGCCCTAGAGTCCTATTTACAACCTCAGTTTAACCATTGGTTTGTAGGTGGCATGAAGTAGAAAATAACAACTTAGTCCCTAATTTGCCCCACAATGTTTTCCAAAAGAAACTTAAAAATTTTGTATCCCTATCACTAATAATGGTTTTAGGCATACCATGTAACCTCACAATCTTTTTGAAAAACAAATTAGCTATGTTAATTGCATCATCAATTTTGTGACATGCAATAAAATGTGCCATTTTAAAAAATCTATCAACAACCACAAAAATAAAATCATTACCACATTTTGACTTAGGAAACCTAAAACAAAATCCATAGATATATCAACCCAAGATGAACTAGGAAAGGGTAAAGGCATATAAAGACCATGTAGTTTTGATTTAGATTTAGCTTGTCTGCATGCAACACATCTGTCATAAACTTTTTGAACATCAATTCACATATTGGGCCAATAAAAGTGCTCATGCAAAACATCTAAAGTCTTTGGAACTCCTAAGTGACCTATAAGTCCACCACTATGGGCTTTCTTAACTAGCAATTCACGTAAAGAACTCTTAGGCACAAAAAGTTTGTTATCTTTAAACAAGTAACCATCATGCCTAAAGAATTTATCAAAAGCACCCTTTTCACAATTTGCAAAGAAATCACAAAAATCTGAATCTCTAATATACAATTCTTTGACGTACTCAAAACTAAGTAATTTAACATCAGGAATGTAAAAAAGAGTATACCTTCGAGATAGTGCATCAACCATTATATTTTTCTTACCTTGTTTAAACCTTATGACATATAAAAAAGACCCAATAAATTCACTCCACTTAGTATGTCTTTTGTTAAATTTTTGTTATCCTTTAAGGTGTTTAAGAGATTCATGGTCTATATGAATGACAAATTCCTTGGACTAAAGATAATGCTGCCATGTTTGCAAAGCCCTAACCAAAGCATACGTCTCTTTATCATAAGTTGGATTCAATTCCTTACTTGCATGCTTAAGAATAGTTACCTAGATCTATCAAACCAAGTATTGGAGATTTGATCTTCAAATCCCAACTAGACCTCTAGAAAACTTATTTATAGCAACCTAAGTTATAAAGATTCAAAGTTGAGTTAACTCAAACCTTAAATTAACCAAGCCAATTTAAGATCATAATTAACAAGTTTATGAAATTATTAAGCCTTCACTCAATAATTTCACCAAGTCCACTCAAAAACTCGAGAAGAGAATTTAGTCTCATAAGCAAAATGGCTAACAATAATAATATTGATTGAATGAATGCCCTTTTGGTAAAATATGTGACAACCTTATTCGTTTGACAGAACTCATATCATTCATGTCCAAAATACATATGCATAAAGGTTTTATCCATCCTACACACACAATCCAACAAGTATTTGAGGCACATATATGTATATGACACAAGGAGAGAGAGAGTTGGGATTCAGTCGACGACCTGTGATCCATATATCTTAATGTAAAACTCAAGGGACCAAGGTGTCCAATTCCATTCTTCAGTATCTGAAATTTTTTTTTTTACGATTTGGTGAGTCGACACTCAGTGAATAAAAACAATAATCAAATTCTCATGCCATAATCCATGATCAAATATCATCAAGATACATTGCAAATATAACAATTGACTATGCAAGTGCAAATGCAATAGCTTTGTTTTTGTCATGACCGAGCAAGGCAAACATTGCTCCCACTATATTATTCATGTGATTCATGTAACATATGATTTGGTACCTATTGGTCCATCTTCTTGTAATTCATTTGACATATGATTTGGGACCTATCATCTTCTTGTAATTCATTTGACATATGATTTGGGACCTATTGGTCCATCTTCCTGTAATTCATTTAACATATGATTTGGGACCTATTGGTCCATCTTCCTGTGATTTGCAAGTGTTTGACAAGTTTGTCATAACGCCCCTTTTAGTTCCATATGCAACTACTTATTCACAAATGATATGCTAAGTAATCGTTAAGAGCATTTAATTCTCACTTGGACTGTATTCCCATGTAACATGTAACAATTCCATCATATATAAATGTAATAGAGCATAATCATATCATACAATTATCACATACACCCATTGAATCCAATTATGGTTTTTACTCACCTTTTAATGTTACCGACCTTTATAGTAAGTTTGGTTCTCTCTCTATGGCTTCCTTAAAGTTTTGAGACCCTAGAATTTGATACATACATGGTTACAAGTATGTCGAAATGATTATGGATGCTTGGTATGCAGTTATGGCATGATCCATGCAAGTGGACCTAGTGTTTATGCATATATTCCTAATAGGACAACATGAGCTTGCTACACTCTCACAAAACATATAAAGGAACATCTTGCATGTTTTAGTCATTGTCTAATTCAGTCTATAAGGTCACTAAAACAAAGGACCAATCTCAGGATGAGCAGGTTTGTAACATGTTGACAACTAGTCATGATGAAGGGACAACATCTCAACAACCATGTCGAATTTGGCAATCCAATTTCATATGTATGTGCATCATACATAAATGTACAACTTTAAAGTTTGAACAATCATCAAATTCTGAATATATGGCTATCAAATTCTTGGAACACAGTTTTAAAAGAAATGTGAGGTTTCACCCCGATATAGAGTTAGTCCTAATCAATAAGCCATAACTCTTTCCCCACAACAAATCAATCAAAACTAGTTTATAGGTGTTTAGAGAGAACATAATCCTACAAATTTCATGTTTTACACTTTGTCAAAATCAGAACATAAAGCCATCAAAATATAAGAAAATAGAAGACTGAGATCATCTCAATTCGGATTTGACCTATTTCTGATGAAGGGGTCATATCTCTTCACACACACAGAATCAAGTAAAATTGTTTCATATGCATTTATATGAGACATAAAGCTACAACTTTTGTATTTTACACTTTCCATAATTCCTCTTCTAGGGTTACGAAATGATGGGTGAAAAATTCTGCTCTAACAGCAAAATCCAATAGAATCAGCTATTGTTCTCTTGGATTACAACTTCCATCCAAGAGATCTACCTCAATTACTCCATAATTCTCACTAATCATGCATGATTAACATGTCATGAGAGGTTAATTCTAGTTGAGAAGAAGATAAATTTACTTACCTACTATCCTAGAATTGGAAAAACTTAGGCAGCCCACACTTCTTCCTCTCCTCTTCTTCTTATTATTCTTCTTCTTCTTCTTCCTTTCTTCCTTTCTTCTTCCTCAGCTCTCTCTCTCTTTCATCTGTTGTATTTCGACCTTATCTCCTCTTTTACCAGCCCATAATGGCAGATAATTATAATTTGTATTCTTACTCTAATTGGACAAAAGATTGGTGGCTTGTTCCTATTGGTTGAAAGTTAAACGGTTTTGCTTTTAGTCCCTTTTCTTCCTTCCTTCATCACCTTCGTCCATCCTCTAATTTCTAGATGCTCTTTATACTTTTAGATGAGCTCTCAAACATAATTATTTATGATGCCATAATAAGTGTACAACATGAAATAATTTGTCATATAACTATGCAAACACTGCATATATGTTCAAGTATCCCAAATGCAACGGTGCCATTGTCATTGTCATGTTTTTACAATTCACATGTCTAAATGATTATTTATCCTGTGCATATGCTCATGTGAGATTTCATATCATTTGTGCAATGAATATATTCATGTGATAATGCCAATGAATAGGGATAGAGATTTTACATACTACCTTCTCCATATTATACTTTGGATATCATTATTAGAGCCACTACAACAAGCCTTTTTACTTCCTCATTAAATCTCAATTAGCCAAAGAAGACTCTAAAATTATAGGTCTTCATGAAAGACTTAGCGATATTAGGATCAATGGCCTCCTCCATTAGCATCTGAACTTTTGCCTCATGATGAGTTTTGGCATCAACAAAGTTATCATCATTTGAAAAGAGAGGAGGAATGTGAACAATAACATTAGTATGAGCATGGTATTAGCATGAGCATGTTGTCAATAATGAGCTAGAAAAGGTTCCTTCGTACATCATTTTACTTAAGAAAAAGCTCTTCAAACTCTTGCCTTTTTCAAAAAATTTTTTGCAAATTTCTACAGTCTTTTGTTGCATGGTCACTAACTCTATGAGAATGATAAAATCTTGCATTATTCTTCTCCTCATTAGTAGGTTGTCACTTAACATTAAGTAGGTTGATGTTCCCATTCTTAATCCATTGATCAAGCACTAGAATGACTTTATGCATACAACAATGAAAAGGTGGTGGTTCAACAAAATTACCAAAAGTATTTCTTCAAGGCCTCTTATCATTTCTAAAATTTCTAGATTGTACAACATTCATAATTGAATGTCTCTATTTTAGATAACTTCCTTCACTTATTTTCTCAACAAGGTATTATCATCCTCCTTACATCTTTTACCAGTATAGCAAATGAGGTAAACTTCAAATTCTCTAAGTGCACCGTGAATTCTCTAAACATCTTTTGGATACACACCTTTACTACCTCCTTCTAAATGGATCCTAGACATCTAAAGTGCATTCCCTAAAGCGTTAATATACTCCATCAGTCCCTCATTGCTCCTTCGTGGTCTCTTCCCATGTTAAACATAATCACTTTCTTTTAAATTTAGAAGAATTTTTTAAGAAGAGCTTACACATCATTCTAACTCCTTTAGCTTCAATTCATTGTCAAGACCATAAACTGCCAACATGTCAATAAACTTCATAATATGTTTCTGCTCCCTACTTGCCATTACAGACTTGAAACTTTAGACTGACATAGTCTTTAGGTAGGTATTTACATCTACATGGTTTAGGTAAGGAAGCTTAAGGCTAGCCAAAGAGAAAGAGGATGTTTTTGCTTCAGCTCAAAGAATTTTTTAAGATCTTCCATTATCAAGTATGAACTAAGGTTGTGTTGATTGGATGTGAGATTTGAGAGTAGTGTTAGGCTTATTATTAGACCCAAACCCGATGTCAATCTGAATACCTAAGGTATATGTTTAAGGGGTGGTCATGGTGACTTATAGAGTATGGTTTGTCTTAATGGTAGCAAAAACATCTCTAGCTGGAACTTTAATGACAAACCAAAAATCATCATCATCCTCAAATTCATTAAGATCATCCTCTTCATCTACATGATCTTTAACATTTATAGGTTCATTAATCTTATTGGTGTCATGTAGAAAGTTTTTTCAAGGATGAGTATTAATAACTTTGAGTGCAAGTTTATGGATGGAAACAATGGTATCATTCATTACTTTAGTGTTTTGTTGTAAGGCCTCTATCATCTTATCTTAAAAAGCTTGAAACATCTTTAAGAAGGGTAATAACGCTGAAGTTACACCCTACTGAGATTAGACTTGAGGTTGAGCAAAATCTCGAAGAGAATCACTCTCAACTTCTCCTCCAATTTTTGGATCTTAGGTATGAGAATGAACCTGAAAAGACTTAAGCAAATTGCTTTTAGTTTTTCTTGAAGGTGCCATTACTTAGTGTAATCACTCCTTTCCGGTGGAGTTGCTAGAATGTAGATGCTCATATTCTTGAAATACTAATGGCGAGACAATGTTACAAATTAGCAATGCACTAGGAAAAGGTAGAGAGGACATGAAAGGAAGACTGAGAAATCTTAATAAATTCAAAGATTTGGTAGCAAATGAGAAAATAATGAAAACTTAGATGTGCAATGATGATATCCTAACTGAGCAAGAAAAGTGTAGAGTATGAGAGAAGAAAAGGGAGAAATAAGAAATTAGGGAATGAAAGCTATATGGAAAAAAGTAAAGAAAATGAGTTCCAGACCCTAAATGAAGTGAATTGAAGGACGATTTATAGTGATAGAAGATTACAAAAATAATTAAATAAGGTAAAGTATAAATATGATACAGTGAAAAGTAAATAAAAAGAGGACATGTACCATGAATAAATATGATATAGTGAAAAGTAAATAAAAATAGGACATGTACCATGAATAATATATAGTTGACATTAAAACTCATTAAAAAAAGGTTAAGAAAAATGGACTCTCTTTAATAAATCCCACTCCAAGTTTATCAAAGTCAAATCTTTTTAAATCATTATGATAATATAAAATTAATTTCAAAATTCTGCCACTAATTTCGAAATCAAATCCACATATTATATAGTTTGGGTCATCAATAATTCAAAATACTTGTTGAATCATTGCTCGCATAAACGAAATAAATATGGAATATATATATATATATATATATATATATATATATATATATTGACATGCATTACAATTATAATAATAATTAGAGTAATTAAGTTATAAATAAAAAGATAAAATTATTAAAAATATGTAGACTGACATATCTACACTCTTGAAATGTTATAATTTTCTAATGAATTCTCGACATAAGATAGTTTTTAAAAGGTGACTTCTTTATCTTTGTGGGCGATTAGAATGTAAAAATGGAGAGAGCAAACTAGCCTTTACAATCACAAATCAGGGGAAGGACAAGGGTGAGAGACGTGGGTTTGGAAGTGAAAGAGTTTGAGAAACAAGGAAAATGAAGTGTTACCGGCCAAAAGGGTGACAGGATGAAAAATTACTTTTCAAATTTAAGTAAACCTTATTCTACTTTTTTCAAGTCATCGTAGCAAACACCAATACATAT
Organism: Omphalea diandra; assembly: GCA_949677035.1. Lineage (NCBI taxonomy): Eukaryota > Viridiplantae > Streptophyta > Magnoliopsida > Malpighiales > Euphorbiaceae > Omphalea > Omphalea diandra. The sequence goes on along the minus strand of CATIWR010270061.1, from coordinate 21,768 downwards.
AACAATGTTGATATATTATGATTGATTTGGTCGGCACACTTTGATATAAAGAAATGTACTTAAAGATCTTTGCCATATAATAAAAGAGAATTACTATTTGATATTACTTGATTTATTATGATTGATTTGGCGGTATTTTCGTCCAAAATGTATTACCACCTTTAACTCAATAAATCATCTTTTATACAACTTAAAAACTTCCTATAAGTATCATTTTGCTGTGGGGACAAGCTAGTTAATATTGACATATCTCATGGAGTAAATGATGATTTTGTCCACAAAAAAATGGTAAAAAACCACTTTCATTTTACTAAGTGTTAGGATACCTTGAAGGTCATACAAGGCAGCGAGAACTGGGAGAATATATACCTCCCCTCGTTCCTTGAACAAAAATATCTCCAAAGACAATTGACAAAAGTGCTACAACAAAATTTCATTTGCTAAGAAGAAAAGATATTACATAGGATTAAACATTCTACCAAAGAATAGTAATAATACTACTGATCAGATTCATGAGTTCAATTTCAATTTTGTTCTCCACATATCTCCAAGGACCTTCCTAGGTGCTGGATCATCTGGACCTCTATCTCGCTGTCCAGAGGTAAAGTACAACCACCCATTATAGAACCCAGCTAGTGTAGTTTTCACACGGTAAGGCAGTTTTCCAATGACTGACCACTTCTGCAAACATTAATTTAAAACATATCCCAATATCACATACCTCCATTTGCTATGCCATCCATAAATTTAATTCCATCAACTCAAAACAAAAAAAGGAGTTCGACACTAGGAGTAATGGCATCAATCATGCATTTTGACGTCAGATTGTGAGAATGAAATAGGCTTTAGAATAAGATTTGAGTACAATTACTGTCGGCAAGCAATGAAGAAATATACTAGGTTTATTTGATGTATTACTTCTATTAAATTAGAGATTTAACACAAGCGATGACTGGTAAATGGGTTCAAACTTGTTTTTGAACCTCAATTTTCAGAGTTGACATGTCATCGTTCAAAACCATCCCTCAAGAACCCAGAGTAACCCAATTTTTAATAGGTTTCACTTGCTAGAAACTTCTGAGGGTTGCCCAAACTAAAGCCAATACTCGTAGAGGTTTCCAAGCGATGAAGTTTAACCCATTAATTTCATTGGGGTTTCGAAACACATGGGAGAATGTGGGGAAATCACATGCTTCTAACTAAGGTCCTAAATACACACAGAAACCACTGTTGCAGCTCTGGCTACTTTCGGTCCTCAGCAGGGGCATTTTCATCTTTGAACCATTTGTTCCTTTCTCAAACAACTATATTTTGATTTTAATGTACCTCCTGCTTGTGAGTCGAGACTTAATTTATTAGCACCTCTTCTTCATTTATTAAAAAAAAAAAATGGAGGAAAAGTTTCTTAACTGCCGAAGGTTAAAGAGTCAACCAATTGTTGGCCGACTTCTCTATGCAAAAATCTTTATATGGGGACAAGCAGAGTGTAAGATTTAACTAAAATGAACAGTGCACACTAGAATCTACAAGAGGTTACTACCTATTGACTGTGAGGTTACTACACTAGAATCTACAAGGATTTCAACACAAAGAACAAAAACTCCTGAGGCTGAATACAAGAAGGTAGCAACAACCTTTCCAACAGCAGCAATCAAACAAGACAAGTATGCATGGGTGTGGTGTGCATGGACATGGATTTAAACCAGTTTTACATAATTAACTATAAAGATAGTACATATACATGTGATGCAATACATTTGACCGTGAGTGCATGAAGGGTAAAAATTTTTACCAGAGTACTCAAGTTAAACTGGAACACTTCACCAACCAAGACCATCTTTTTTGTTACAGGGTGCTTCTCCGTGGTGCCTCCAACGATAACAATGGAGTTATTAACAACCACCCAAGCAAATTCAATATGGGAATCTGGCTTTGGCATGGGAGGTAAGACTTTCCACTTCATGTCATCATCCAGCATGTAGACATCATCAAAAACTACCTGAAACCATCATGAGCATAAACTATGGGATATATCAAACAAGAGGAGGGAGTTTAACATTTCTTAAAGCTATAATGTGAATGCAACACCACTTTATGACCAAAATAAGTATGAAGTGAATTGGTAAAATTTCAGACCATGAACTATCCAATTTCAATAATTTTCTCCTTCATAGTGAAAAGCATGGAGTAGGATCCTCTCATGGTTGGATGAATATGATTGATTATATTGACATAATCTACACCCTTTCAATTAAATTGGATGGCTTATATTTTATTAAAAATAAAATGTATAATTTTCAGGACGTGATGGTTACTTGTTAAAATATATCTTAACTGTTGATTTTTGAAGTCGATTGTTAAGATCTTACAAACATGAACAATTATGTTGATCCAAACAAAAGAGACTTCTGTGAAAGTAGCCTATAGACTCATAGCTGAACTACATGAAAATGGTGCCTTGTTTTCTCTCATTTTGCATTAGCTCTAGTATGTGCATGCCTGTGCTCGTTGTTTGAATCACACCAGATCCACTAACACAAGTTTTTCCAAGTTTGCTCCACAGTTTTTAGGATTTTTATGTCTAAATATTTTCCCAAGTTGTGGTTATTACTGATCTTCAAGAAAGATACCCTTCAGGATATTTTTACGTAATTTTTGGTTTCAATTTTATATATAGGATGAATTAGATTAAGAAGCTTATATCTTATCTAAAAAGTTTAGTAGCTATGTCTTTTTAGTAGGATTCCTATTTCCTAATCGGTTTAGATTAAGGATATACAATGGGGATGTAGCGTTAGTTTCAAATCAGTTTTGGTAGTGGTAAAGAACTCATTATTGGTGGTACATATCCTGATTGTAAATCACAGAAGATTCAGCCCTTTGACAATGTTTGTCCTCTCCTATTTTCTTTTGTTAATTTACAGTTAGGGTAATTTTGACACATCTCCACTTTCCATGATTTGAACTCCAAGTTTGGCCTTCTGCCATGCTAATTTACGGTTACCTCACCCTTGTTAACTTTGCTATGTCAGCTGTGAAGCACGATTCAGTCATGCCATAGTTCCAGTCCTAAGTTCAGAACCTGACATTTATATATTTTATTTTTTATATTTGGTTCTTTTAACACAATTTATATATTCATATTCAAACAATTGGTATTTGCAATAAATAAAATAGTTTATTTAGCAAAATAAGTAGTTTAATTAAAGACATTATAATTATTCACACAAAATAATTAATTTTCAATAAAATAGTATTTATTTAACAAAAAAAGTTTGATAAAAGATCTTACAAGTGGAAAAACGAAAAAAAATAAATAAATAAAGATAATTAGAAACTAGAGAAACCAAAATATTTTCCAATTTTCCACTTGAAAAATCTAAAACTAGAAAAATAAACAAAGCATTGATTTTCCTACAGAGAAAATAAGTGTTTCTTTTTTATTTCAATAGAAATTTACAGACCAAAAATATTTGCCTCACACTTTTCTTTTATCTGACAAAGCAAGAAGCCTTCCTAACTAGAAACTCCCTTCAAACATGAGCAAACCAAGAAATTTCACTTAAATAGCTTGAACATGAAAAAACACTAAAGAATTGTAGAAATTATAATGAAGAGTAAAATGTATATGCGGAAGCAATCTAACAAAACAATAACTAAAAAAAAAAAGTCAGCTTACCTCATTCCTACGAGAGCATTTGAAAATAGGTGATCCAGGTTTGGCCACAAAATCACCTTCTTGACCACCAATGATAAAAAGCCGATCATTAACCACAACACAAGCCCTACACAAAGACAAAAATTTTAAAAAACAAACAAATTAAAGCAGAAAATAATTTTGCGAATACAACTCAAATTTAAAATAAGCTAATTTCATCTTCAAAAATAAGAGAAAAAAACATTTGAAAATAGCTAATGAGTCAAGTACGTAAATATATCAGAAATGGTAAGATAACTACTTTTCTTTAGGCAATATTTGCTTTGAGGGATCTTGATGAGGATTTTGTAAAATCTATGGATTTGTACAAAATTCATCATTGGGTGTTAAAAAAAAAAAAGGACAAAATTCATGGATTTTTCAAAATCTATCATCTACCAAAATCCATCAAAACAATGGATTCTTGAAACACGCCTACAAGGTGGCTTTTTGTCAAATCCCTCATTTTAATGAATGAGTAATTTTATTCAATTTTTTTTAATTTCAAAATTTTCCTTAAATTCGTCATATATTATATGCATAAGAAACAAATTACAATTTTAAAATCCATGGAACCAAAAACCTAGGTTTCTTAGTTCCATAAATTTATCAAATGGCAAGAGATTTTTAAAAAAAAAAACAAAAAAAAATATTGAGTTGCATCATATTCTTGTAATAATCTGAATTCAGAACTTGGAATTCTCCTTGATGAAAAATGACCATCAACTGAAATTGGAAACTTTAAACTTTTTGAGTTCTTGTGTAGTATGGAGGTGCACATATACTAAAATTATGACCATAAATGGAGGAGGCCCAGAATGCTCATTTTCAGACGGCACCTTTTTGTAGAATCTTGCTGATAGAGGGCACAGAGAAAGGGAAAAAAATTTACCTTGGAATGCACTTTGAAATTGTGCACCTTCCAAGGCTGTGTGGTTTTGCTTGGAAGGCTATATGGGAAAGGATTTTGATAATTGACTATCTTCAGGGGAAAAAAAGTTAAGATACGTGTAGGAGTTACCTTTATAAATGTGAAGCTGAATTAATGAATCGCTCATGGCATTACAGTTGGAGGAAAAGAATTACAGGAAACTCAAGAACTCTAGACTCAGGCACTGACATTGCTACACAAGAAAGAACAAAAACAATTGCATATTCCTCTTACTACTTTTAGACTGTCTAGAGAGAATGCAAGTGTTACAAAAGATCCCCTCCACTCTTAACAAATAGTTGGGAGCATGGAATTAAATAGCGGTCATTATGTAACGTAAGGGCTGTTATATAACTATATTTTTGTCCTCCATTACCATTATACGCATTATTTAATGGTTGAAAAATTTATGCAACACATAATGGCTGTAACGGCAGTTACATAACAATAATGGCGGTTATGTAATGGTAATAGCTGTTACATAACAAAGCAGATTTTTTTTTTCTTTCTCCTCTTTTATTTCTTTTTCTTTCATTTCATTTATGCCAAATCAAAACTTAGCTAGGTTAATTTTCAAAAATTCTTTATAGATTAACTAAAAGAAAATAAAAGGCAGAATTTATTTGTAAGTCATAATTTTAGTGACTTACGAAAATATTTTTTAGTTTGCAACTTTTTGCATAAAAATTGTGTGCCGGTTTGCTGTTATCATTATGTTATTGCCGTGACAACCCTATTACAGTTACACACGACCGCGACCGCGATTTAAATCCATAGTTGGGAGTTTATGACTAGACATTGATATAGTAGACAGTGTTAGAGAGTATATGCAAATTCCATCTATCTAGGTCAGTAACCCATTAAGTGAAGGGGGTATGGAATTGAACCCTAGCTTCCTAATCCCCTTGAGCATTAAATAGAAGGCGCAACATAGCAACTTCAGTTTCTAAATCTAAAGAAGGACGAGTGAAATTTAAACTACGTTGCTGAGATTGTTTCACTAGGAGGTTCAAAATTATGACTAGTCATTTTAATAATAAAAGATCAAATCTTTAAAATGTTAACTTTGTGAACATAATTGACTATCCAACAAATTGTTCAAATCAGAAATCATTATTGACTGATTATAGTTATTAATGTGAAAGGAAGAAATAATCAGACTTTACTCATAATGTAGGATGATCCACATACCTATGAGGACCTCCACGGGGTATTGGTATCTCTTTTCTCCACTCCTTTTCTAATGCTTTGCCATCCTTTACAGCAAGACTCCAATGCTCCAATCCTGGAATGTGTCGATTTTCCTTACTGCCACCCATCACATGAAGCCTACCTCTCCAAAGTTGAGTAGCTGGTGCATACCTAAAATCATCATATGAAAAACTTCATTAAAGAACCCAGGTAAAATCACAAACATAAACTAATTTAGATAAATATTTATGGGGATACTGATAGAATTCCAATAGCATTAATCAAGTTCATTGTAAAACACAGATCACACTCGTCATTCCGTTGCATGAATTATTATGTAATCCTCATAGAGAGAATTCAATTAATTAAAAATAAAATCTACAAGGGTTATCTCATAAACAAACAGCTGAAAGAATTTATTATAACTATCAGGAAGCAACAATGGAATATATCAAGAAATTGCTATCCCTTTTTCTTCCACAAAGTGGATGTCAAGTGGTGATAATTTCAAGAATAAATTTAAACAATCAGACAATTAATTTGCAAAATAGAATGTAGTTAGGAGAACACAAGATAACATCAAGTACAAAGTTGTGCCGCAATAATAACAGAAATAAAAATCTAAAAATGTGAATCTTCTCAAACTTTCCCACTAAAATGTGAATCTCCTCAAACTTTACCACTTTCGTAAATTTTATTTCAATTTATCATCAGCAACAAAATAAACAAAATATAAAGAAAATTATTGATACTTAATACTAAAAAAAAAAAGAGCAAAATATAGAGAGAATTTTTAGTCCCATGAAACAGCATGTGCATTAATTGACAATGATTGGCATGGGAAATTATGTAACATAGAATATATCATTGTAGATAACATGTGGTGATGCATAAGTAGAGCTTGATTATTTGCAAAAAAAAAGACTTTTTTTGCCCTTTTCCTATGTTAGTAATATTGTAGAGAATTCCTGAAACTAACTATGGTAACTTCCTCTTCTTGCCGCTTGACGCATCAAATTATTAGTTGAAAGAATAACAGGCAATGGACGATTTTATCAATCAGAAAAAGAAACACATACAACCTTACAGTCTTTAATGTATTTCCATCTAATTTACACAAGCACATACCTAGGAACCGGTAGAGGTGGCATGTCCTGCCATTGCTTTGTCTCAGTATCTAACACAAACGTACGAGCTGTAGGCCCTCTGCATTGTGGACCATATTGTCCTGTGACAACATAAATGTATCTACCATCTGTCACCATTCCTAAGTGTGAATGCGCCATTTCTTTAGGCATATCAAATCTCCCTCCCCATGTGTTATCCGTAAAATTGTAAATATCAACGTGAGAATGCACCTGTTAAATATAAACATGCAAACAAACAGAAAATGATAGGAAAATAAATTCTATTGACTTACTAATTAACACTGGAAAGATAAGTCAACATATACACCGGACTAGACATAGATTACATAAACAACATGATCCTAGGGATCTCAAATGACCATGATTATTTTGAAATAATTTATTGAAATTAGACAGGGAGGTGGAGAGAAAACAAGTTCTTAGTAAGATAGAATTAAGAAAAGGGAAAAGTACAAAATTATACCCTATAGTTTTCCTTTTTGCCAAATATAGTTTCGTGATTTATTTATTAGCACAACTCTACCCTATGGTATAATGTCATTTGCAAAGTGGTACCAGATTCATAACTCTGTTGCATCCATCTGACCTAATACTAGATTTTGTATATTATTTCAACTAATTATGTATCTAAAATTTGGATATAAAATTTTTTCACTCTAAATACACAATTTATCCTTTTTTGTTGTTTACTTTCTATATATATTTAAATAAATTATACAGTGATAGAAACAGAATTTGTTCAAATATATATAGAAAGTAAAAAAAAATGAACAAATTTTATATTTAGAGTGAAGAAATTATGTACCCATACATAATTAGTTAAAATAATGTACAAAATATGGTACCAGGTCAGATTAATGTAACGGAGTTACGAATCCGATACCACTTAGCAAACGACATTATACCACAAGTAGAATTTTGCTAATAAACAAATCACAGAACCATAGTTGCCAAAGAAAAAAAACCACTGGCTAGAATTTTGTACTTTACCCTTAAGAAAAATTGAGAATTTTGGTATGGATTTCAATAGGAGCTTATTTGGAAAACTGGAAGGTTTCCTATTCCTTATTAATTGAACTTGCAAATAAATTGCAACAACTAAATGAAAAATTAAATTAGAATAAACTTCTCTTCCTTTGCTTAAAGCAAAACCACAATCTTTTCTCTCTTTCACTTTTGTCAATAAATGTTATATACATGATAAGGGCACTTTAGGGGAACACGTGTTAAATTTAATTTTCATTAATCAGCTGAAGCCTTCGTATTAATCCAACTGAACTAAGCAACAATACTCATTTCTAAACGAAATCAACTTTTTGTCCACTTTTTTTTTTCCTTATTTCATTTTTTTTCCCCCTCAAATAGAATCAAAAAGCATTTAGCAAAAAAAAAAAAAATCTAGCTGTTAAATCAACCATTGAGAAGAGTAATAGTAGACAAGCCACAAAAGGTTCTTACATAATCTATTGTTCCATATCCAGCAAATACGTATAGAAGATTCTTAATCTGTATCGCAGCCCCATCTAAACGAGGCACTGGTGCAGAAGCCATTTTCTCCCATTTTAATTCTGGTGCAGGCAAATCAGCAAAAGTTGCAGATAGGAATCTGTCAGGGATATCCTTCTTATCATTGTCATTCTTCTTCTTCTTCATATTCTTTTCTTTGTCTACCTAACATAACACTGACTCATGGTTTATTACAAAGTTGGAGACCAAAAAGAACAATCTTAATAGCCTCACAGAGAGTATCTTATCCCTACAAGCAAAGATCAAGTCCCTCACATGTTTGAACACGCCTCTAGAGCTACTCAATTAGCTATAGTAGCAGGTGCATTTCCACAAGAAGCACTTTTCAGACATGAGAGATTCACATCAACTATTATCTAAGGTAAAATACAGAGCTATGGTAACTGCAATCAACAAACGTTTAAGCAAATACAGATCCAGACAAGCAAAATGAACACATTTTTGGATTAGTTATGATGATTGAGGTCACACAAAAGCAGAATTAAAGAGATAATAAGACAATAAATTATATTTCTTTTCTTTTTTTTTTTAATTTTTTTACCTTAAAAAACTATCAGCTTATCAAAAAGTAAAGAAGAAAAATGCAAAATGGGACCAAACAGAAATAAAAATTCCTTGCATCAAAAAAATATTGATTGGAAACAACTGAAGCAAAAATAATTTGAAAAGAAAGGAAAAGAAGACCTTAAATGGCGGGAAAGAATTGATATCGTTAAGAGGAGGATCTTCCTTTCTGGGGATGATTAAATGAGTGAAAGAATTGTTGTCAATAGCAGAAGCAGCCCAATTGGAAAAATGTCGAGAAGAAGCCCATAGATAATTAGCGATTAACCCAAACCCAAATAATCCAACAACCAACACTAACACAAATCTCGTCGATTTCTGCTGCCCTACTGGCCTTACCATCATCTCATCTCGTCTCAATAAGTATTTTCAAGATTTAACGACCCGAACGGTAAATCTCAGGCCACCGGCAACGATAAAAGTTAAGGTCACTACCTGCAATAGATAATGCAGAACCCGAAAAACCAGAGAGAGAGAGAGAGAGAGAGCGAAAACCAGAGGGAGAGTTTTTCGTTAACAATTCAGAGCGTTATACACTACATTGTCCATGTTTCTTTTACACAATTTTTTGAAGTCTAGCAAGAACGGTTTGGCGAGTAAGGGGTTAAATACGCTTAGTCTGGTTTTTTTATATTATACTATTTAATCCTCTACTTTTTAAAATTATGCTATTTAGTCTTATATTTTTTAATTTTATTAAATAAATGTATTTTTCTATTAAATTTTTTATTAAAATTATATGAAATATTTATTATATTTTTAGTTCTACATTAAATTTTGTCATTTTTACCGAAGCCTTTTTAATAAAAAAACTTATTCACAAAATTAAAAATAAACTCACAAAAACATCATAATAGACATTCATGGAATTCCACAGTCATTCACCAATCATTCGTAAATTCAATTCAATAAATAAAAATCACAACTCTTTCATAAAAATCGTAAAAATAAGATCAGGTATGCTTCGTTCCTAGTTCTCTTCAAAAATTAATTGTCAATCTCTCATAGGTTTCGCTTATTTGCTTGAACAAAAGAAAGTGATAGCAATATCAATAGTTAGGAGCCTTTGATCTCCTGAGTTCCACATTTAGGCTTGGGCATTTGTAAGGTCGCTCCCTTTTCAATATTTCTGCTTGGAATTGCAAATATATAGAGAAGCCAGAAAGAAATTATTTGAGATAAGTCGTTTCTATGATCCCAAATTATATTAAATAGAAAATCAAAATCTAACAAAAAATCAGTCTCCAACCAAGATTTACAAAAAAAAAAAAAAAAAAAAAACAACATTCAATATGGAATTTCATGACCCTTTTTATTGCAGAGTTGAGAGATCCTAGCTGATAGGAATCCTTATTGCAATAGACTTCGATAATTCGCTTGTCAACCTTTCATCAACACTCCTTCTCTCAAATTCTCTACTGTTTTGTACTAATATTAACTTCGTTTTTTTTTTTTTTTTTGCAATTTTCTTTTGTGCATATGCTTTTATTGGTTTTCTATGTTTTATGTGTTGAAGAAAAGGTTTTTGGAATGGGAAAGTTCATGTTTTGTACATTTGTAATATATTGGTAGACAAGTATGAATTGTAATTCATATAAGTGAAAGAAAATAGAAATAAGTGAAAAATCCATTATGGTCTCTGATCTGTTGGATTATCATTAAGGTTGTTATCTTTTGGCACCCTGGAAAAGATGGATAATATTGAAATTTTAATGAATTTAAGATAAGTTTATTGATTTTTTAATTGATTAACAGTAAAAGTATTAAAAAAATTAATAGAAGAATGATATATTTTAATAAAGTCAAAATATAAGGTCATTTGAATATAATACGTGAAAACGAAAGATTAAATAGTTTAATATGGAAAAATTCAAAGAAGTCATATTATTTAACTTGTAAGTAAGGTTAATAATTTAATCTTATTTTATTTTAAATAAAGTAAAGTAAAATATATTTATAGTCAATTTTATTTAGTTAGAAGCTAAGGTGTAATAAAAGTTTTATATTACAATTATTAAAATACCCTTTAGATAAAAAGATTGTAAGTTTTTTCAAAATTTCAAGAAAATGACTAAATAGGAATTATAAAAATAAAATAAGATAAAAAAAAAAGTCAAAATAGTTAAATTTAAAAAAAGGAAAAAAAAAATACCTCCTCAATCCACTAAATTGGTGAATTGAGAAAATGTAGATTTTGTAAGATTTTTAAGCCTTTCAAAAACCTTACAATTATAAGAATTATCTTCCCAAACAAAGTCTAAGATTTTTTTTAAAAAAAAAAAAAAACCTATCAACCCTTCAAAACTCTCAATCAAAATAAAAGGTCAAATACATTCCCTTTGTTTAATTTATTTATGAAAAATATTTTCAAAAAATATTTTTTAAAATATATATTTTCTAATATTTAGAATATATAACAAAAATATTAATTTTCTTTGATTTATAAATTTATAACTAAATTTAAACCACACATACATTATATTTTTATATTATTATTATTTAATATAAAAAAATTTAAAAATTTTTGTAGACTCTATTTATTACCGGTGACTACCAATGACTTGTAGCAACTAATGATATGTGTTAAGTAGACAAAGATGATTGAAAATAATAAATACATATATTAAGTTTATTAAAATAAAAAAATTGACTTTCTCTTTTAAAAAGAAGAAATCATTTTCTTGAAAACTTCATTTGTTTCGCAAAAAAATTTTTTAAATCATTTTCTTTAAAACTTCATTTGTTTCGCAAAAATATTTTTTAGACAAATATTATCATATTTTTCTTTATTTGATGTAGCTAGAAAAATCAGTCAATATTTCTGGTTAAAGTGAAAATTAGTCATTTTTAAAGAAAATGATTTTTCGTTTTAAAAACGAAAAGTTATTTTCTAAACTTTGACAAACTTATCTAAATAAAAATAAATTATATAACTATGTGTATTTATTATCAATGATCATCCTTCACAATCAATATCTATCATCAGTCATCTTTGGTCAGCGATGGTCACATAGATGAGTGGAATTGGTAAAAAGTCATTTTTAGGTTCTATTTTTTCACGAAAAATAACTTAGTTGAGAAAAATATTTTCTGAGGAAAATATTTTATGAACAATACATTTTTCTAATGTTTGGAATACCTAATAAAAATATTAATTTTCTTTTGATTTGCAATATTATAATAAAATTTAAACATACATATTTTATATATATACTATATATTGTTTAATATAAGAAAAAATACATTAAAAATAAAAAATTTTATGGGTCTCACTCTTTTCTAGTGACTGTTACTAACCAATAATGATCAATAATGAGTGTTAGTAATGAAGGATGATCTGTATATTTATATGATTTATTTTTTATTTGAAAGAGTTTGTCAAAATCTGAAAAATGATTTCATATTTTCAAAACAAGAAGTCATTTTCTTGAAAAATAACTTAAATGACTTAGTTTTCTCTTTAATCAGGAAAATATTTTTCATTAATCAATTTTTCCAAGGATACCAAATAGTGATAAATGTGAAAATATTTTCTTAAAAAAATATTTTTAACAAAACAAATAGAGTCTTAGTGTATTGTTTTCTTGTATTAACCAATAAATATTAATATTTTAAGTGAATTTCAAACATTAGAAAATATGTTGCTTAAAAAATATTTTCATCAGAAAATATTTTTCTCAGATAATTTATTTTTAATGGAACAAACAAAGCCTAAAAGTGGCTTAATTTTCATTGACCAAAAAAATATTTACTATTAATCAATTTTTCTAAACGCACCAAACATCATAAAATATAGAAAATGTTTTCTAAAAAATATTTTTCGCAAAACAAACAAAGTTTAAAATGTCTTTGAGTTTTACCCTATTACCTAAAAGTCTTGTTTTATAAAAAATAATTTATCTGCATTTTTTTAAAAAAATTTGAATAAATATTCTTTGATATTTAGAATATATCAAAATATTAATTTTTTAATTTATAAAATTATGATAAAATTTAGACCATAAAATTTTATATTTATACTATTTACTACTCAATATGAATATATGGACTCTATCGATCAGTGGTAATCATCATCGTTGATAGTGACTGATAATGGTAAATGTGATCAAAGATGATAGGTAATAAAAAGTTTTCCAATAAAATATATATTTGTATGAGTCATTTCTCAGTTGAATGAGTTTGTCAAAATTCGAAAAATATTTTTTCCTTTGAAAAGATGAAACTATTTTAAAAACAACTTAATTTTTTCTTTGATTAGAAAAATATTTTTCATTAATCAATTTTTTTGAGCACTCTAAATATTAAAATATGTGAAAAATATTTTTGATAAACAAACAAAGAAGATCTTCCACCATTTTTCAAGTATGTTTGTGTGAGCATTGGATTTTGGATCTTAGGATTTAAGCCTAGTAATGAGAAACTATCAGAATTATTACTAAAGAATATATTTTAAAAAAAACATTACAGAAGGAAGGAACAAAACTTGGAATTAACCTTGAATCAAATCCAACCTTCAAACCAACTCAAACCTTATTCATGAAGAGGCAACCTTTAGTTGGCTAGACAGCTAAGTCCTAAACCCTAACAGAGAAAAGATTCTGTAATAGTTGACCTTCAGCCTCTACATGGCTATACAACTAACCTCTAGTCTATACAACCAACCTTTTAGTTGTACAAATGACTTGGAAACCCTAATCTCTATAAAATTATTTAATCCTATTTACTAGTGGTTAAGGATTGAGTACAACCTGAGCCAATTGACTCATGTGCACCCTTTTCGCCTATATAAATACACCCCCCCCCCCCCATTGAGAGAGGGACAAAAGAGGTTTGATTTCCCTAATAAAACTCTGCCACATCCTTACATAAAAACCCTTAAACATCCCCTCATACAAAAAATCAAACACCCAACCGATAGATAAAGGACTTAAGGTATAAACCAAAGACTTATAATTCAATTTTGCATATTTCCCTAGCATTTAAAGGATAATAAGTGATCTTAAGGGCCTCTAAGGGCAAGGTACATTTAGAAGAAAATTTGAGACCCAACCTCTTTTTTCCCCTCATTCTCTTATTTTTTTTTCTTTTCATTTTATAAAAATCTCAGTTCCAGTAGTCTGTAGAAATCACTAAGTAGGCTATACAAACCATTAGTTGGTTTGTACAACCTACTTTAACAATAAAACAACTAGTTTTTCACTTTTTATTCTTCATCCATTTTCTTTTTCTTTTAAGGTTTCTAAGAGATTCTTGTGAGCTCCAATAATAGAATAGGGGTAGGTTTTGAGACCTATGACACCTATTCTTCAAGTAAATAGAGCAAGGATTAAGGAAAAGGAGTTATTTTTCTTGTCTTTAATCCTTTTAAGTTTGTATTATTCATGTCTTTTTCTTCTTCTTTTCTTCACTTTTTTATGTATATGATGTTAGGGATGTGATTAGGAAAAGGAATCTCATTTACTAGGACCTTATGATTCTACTAAATTAATGCATGTTTATGTGGTTTTCCTATTTTTGTGAGCTTTTATCATCAACACCATAAGGAGGGAGTCACTAGCTTGCCCACTTTCTCCTTTTCCATTACATGGTACTTTAAGTATGAAAAGGGGAGAGAGCTCATTGATCCATGACCCTTTTTTTTTTTGCTTAATTTCACATTTAATGAATCATGTATATTCTTGGCTTTGTGAAACCTTCTTCTTTATTTCCTTGGCATCCTAGCCTAATTATAATATAATGATTGTTAGAAAAGCCTATAAAAATGGCTAACGCTTTTGTATAATTCTAAACACGAGTTATGAAAGTGGATAAGACTCAATAAGCATTGAATAAGATACAATGACAATGGACAAATATATAATGATAGTTAAAGCTAACTTAGGACTTGAAAAATCAATGTGTTGAAATACCTCGATGATTGTTGGCAAAACAACGAACATGGAGGATCAACCACATTATCATTGTAAGAACCTTATAAATAATACTATAAAAATTAAGTGAACTGGATCAAACCACAATGAGTGTGAAAGATGCATAATGATTAGTACAAGGTACAACGAGAGTGAGACTCAAGCCACTATGATGGAAAAAATTTTCTAGATAAGGTTGTAGAGTTTGTGTAAAATTGATATTACCCAATGACTATTGCAAGCAAACAACGACCATTGTAAGATTCCTCAAAGAGTATGAGAGCATCTTGACAACTATCATCAAAAACTTAGAAATAGTAGCCAATGACTATTTAAGCAAGATGTTAAGCGTGTTAATCACTCATCGATCATGGCATACATCTCTAATGATCATTAATGGGGGTAATAATGGCGATTTAGATAAGTCTGATAGTTTCAAATGTGTAAGTATTAACTAGTTTTCTTCCAATTACTATATATTTGAAGACCCATAATAGATTTAAAATTGAGGAAAACTAAAAAAAAAAAAAAGATATTTCAACTTGAGAACAAGTGTTATGTGAACATTTGTAAAGCATATGTGAGTGATCTTTTGAAAAGAAAAGAAGACATTACTATAAATGCTAGTTTAGCAAGCTCAATCTGAATTATAACTCAAATTGTATTTGTAAGGCTTAATTTTATCTTTTCTAAAAGAGTGTTTAAGTGTTTAATAGTGATTTCTTGAGCAATATTTATAATCTTTAAGTAAGGATCATCTCCTAGGTTAGGAAACCAAAAATAATTCTCTTACAAATGCAAATTTATCTTGAGTACTCTTTGATAAAGTCTAAAAACTATCTATCAAATGCTCTTAGTTGTGCCTGGTAAATTCACCAGCGTTAAGGCTTGAGTGGTGCCTTAAACTTCACTAAGTTGCAAAGGTTTGGATAACACCTGCAAGTTATTTGTTAGTAGTAACTCTCTAATAGATTTTAGAGGAGAAAAAATAGGCCAACTTTGGGCTTAACCTCCATAAATACTATTATACTATTTATGCTTCTTTTGTTTGTGAACTCTTAATTTTTTATTGCCTTATTCATTCCCTGTTTGGGGTATCTTAGGACAATAAGAACGATACCTATGAGCTAGTGAAGGTTCCTAAAGGCAAAAATGCCCTGAGAAATAAATAGAAGTTTAGATTGAAGGATGATAGACATGGTAATTTGGTGAAACAAAATTCTCAATTAGTCATTAATGGTTTTAGAAAAAGAAAGGAATTGATTTTGATGAAATCTTTTGTTTGGTGATAAAGATGTCATCAATCAGAATAATCTTGGTACTAATTGTTAACCTTGATTGCGAGATTGAGTAAATGAATGTAAATACTGCATTTCTTCATGGTCATCTAGAAGAAAAAATTTACATGCAACAACCTGAAGACTATGAAGTAAAAGGAAAGATGCATCTGGTTTGTAAATTGAAGAAAAGTCTTTATTACTTAAAATAGGTGTAACGACAATGAGAGAAAAAATTGGATTCATTCATGATGGATCATAAATACAAAAGAATAACAATTGACTCACACTACAATAAATTTAGTATCTTGTTATAAAATAATTTATCACAACACATTAAATTTCTCACTATATATTGTGACAAAATTAATTTGTCACTATGTTTGTCAAACCAACCTTATCTTAATATGTATAACGAGTAACCATACTTCAAAACCCATAGTTAAATGTACTGACTATGGATAAATTTAAAGATAGAAGACCACTAGGAAATGCCTTCATACATCATTTTTAATATTAGAGTGGGCTAACATCATATCAACCAATATGTGTAAAGGTTATGAGATCAAGTCATGAAGCAGAAGGTGAAGCTATGACAAGACATATTATCTTAAAATAAGTACGAATTTTGTGATAAACTTATTTGCCATAAAAGAATTTTATCACTATAAGACTCTTTTGTTGTGATAAATACATCTATCATCAAAGGTATACACTCTTATGACAAAAAATATATTATCACTATCATTCTAAAAACCAATTGATTATCATAATATGAACTTTAAATCATTTAATTTCATCATATTATAGTCCTTAGAATGCTCATTGATTCCCACATGATCGACAATTATTATTAGAGTGCTCATTGACTTCCATATAATTAACAATTATTATACAATATAAAATTATTAAAGAAGAAAGAAGTAATAAATAAAAAAAATATGAAATATTAAGTTATTTTGTTTAAACTCAAGATGATTACAATATATTCAATTACATATTTAGAGATGAAATATCATAATCATCAATTTACAATCTAATGTCTAATAACATTTAAAATATCATTTTCAAATAGTAAGAATATTAATAATTTAATTTTTAGATCAAAGAAAATTAATTTAGCATTTAAAAATTTATTAGATATGCATCTATTATTTAGCATTTCTACAAATATACAAATTTTTACGTTAATAAAAAATAATTTTATGAAATCAAATTGTGGTTTAATTTTAATCTTGAATGCTATAAAAAATGAAGTTGATTTATCAAAATTTGACATCAGTATATATTTTTTATTTATTGTGACAAGCTGTTTTGGAATAAAAAATTATCTATTATAATAAAATAATTTTATAATAATATCTTAATAATTAAGTAGAGTGACAAAGGTATTATTATGTCAAAATTATTTTTTCATTATATATAGTTTTACTTTCAGTGTCAAATTTTTATGAAAATATTTTTTACACTAAATTTAGTGTCTTTCTGTTCTTATATATTGTGATAAGTTATTTTTTCACCATAAACAATTATTTATTATGATAAAAATAATTTTATATTATTTTATTGACTAATTGAATATAGTGACAAAATATTTATTGTGACAATAATAATTTCTCATTATTTATAATTTCATAGACACTAAAAAATTGATGACATGATTTTGTGATAAAATATTGCGATGAAATTGTTTTCATTTTATTTCATTTATGTTCATTTATTATGATAAATTTTTTTATTAAAATTTTGTTTTGTCACAAGTTAATTAATTTCAATGAGAATTATGACAAATTTTAATTTTTCACGATAAGACCACATATTACAAGAATATTGATTTCATCACAAAAGGTTTGTCATAATAAGCAAAATTTATTATAGTGTCATGTCCTTACATCAAGTAATTTTCTATTTGTCATCCTATATTGATGACATACTAATAGTTAGTTAAGATACTCAAATGATCAACCAACTAAAAAAAATTATCAGAAGTTGTTAACATAAAAAGCTTAGGTGCACCTGAACAAATTTTGGGTATGGAGATTTTTTGAGATGCAAAACCCATAACATTACAACTGTTGCAAACAATTTTGTTAAGTGAATCTTGAAAGAAAGGTTCAATATAAAAGGAGCAAAACTAGTTCTTCACCTCTTGATGGAGAGTTCAAACTCACAAAAAATGTGTCCTTTTTCAGATGAGGAAAAGAGAAGATGACAGCCATTCCATATTCTTTAGCTATTGAAATCTTGATGTATGTGATGATTTGTACCAAACTAGATATTGCTCAAGCTATTAGAATGGTGACCCATGTTTTAGGATATCCTATAAAAGATCATTGGGAAGCTATATATCAAAGGGATCTTTAGATATTTGAGAGACACATCAAAATTGTGCCTATTGGCCCTTAGCACCAAGAATGAGGGTTGAATTGATGTGTGAAAATTAAAAATAGAAGAGTAGAAGAGAAATGAAGACACACGATTTATAGTGGTTCGGGTATAATCGACCCTATGTCCACTCCCCAATTCTCAGCAATTGGGTATTCCACTAACTATCAATGGTGTTTTCAAGCTCACACTAAACTTTTACACTTGTGTTTTCTAAGGCTCACATAATAACCTTTACACTTGTGTTTTAGAGGCTCACACAACAACCTTTACACTTGTGTTTTCATGCTCACACAACAACCTCTCTGGAGTGTTTTAACAGGCTAACACTACAACCTTTACGAATGGTGTTTATGCTCACAGTAAACAATCAATTAAAGAAGAGAAAAGATTGAGTAGCAAAATTGCAAGAGTTTGATTATGAAGTTATTAATTCTCTTGCATTTACATCTATTTGGTGAGGTATTTATAGCCTCTACCCACCAAAGAGACGTTGTAATAAAATTGGTATAAGATCTTCAAAGTGTGCTAGATAGACTTTTATATTAAATGCTTGACAGTCTAAATTCGCAGTCGCTACTACACTTTCGCGATCGCGAATTTCAAATTCCTTAAGGAAATCTCCATTTATGTCTAACGACTAGTCCACGTGGCAACTTCTGATTGGTTTACTAGGAAAATGTAGTCATTGCCTTTCACCTGCTTCTAGAAGTCACGGTCGCAAGCTTTCTTGTATAAGTCGTGATAGAAGGACGTGAATTCGTCAGCCGAAGATGGTCATCCTCTTCCTCATGATTTGAGGTCGTTACTAACAAGATGCCTCCGTAAAATTTGACTTTCAACGGTTAGCTGGGACACTTGTCACACTGTGATTGTGGACTTGATTCCCTTTTGAGTTACTTTGAAATTTGCGATCGCGACTAGGGTGTGACAGACACCACGAATTCGTCTGCCAATTTTAGACTTCATCATTTGGATGAATAGCGGCTGAGAAAGGCTCCGCGATTTCACCTGCCTGACTTCTTGCAAGTCTTCCAATGGATCACGATCGCGAATCCAAGGTAGCGGTCGCGATTTAGAAAACACTTGTCATACTTTGAAGATTTTGAGCTACATCCAACTTCCAACATAGATAAAAACTAAAGGCTGTAAAATAACACTAATTTGAAACATTAGACATGATCCATCTCCTTTGTCAAGATCAAAAGAGAACTAAGACTTAGGGTTAACCACCCTAGTCCAACACCACATGTCATCTTCCCATTGGTTCACCAGGAAAATATAGTCATTGCCTTTCACCTGCGAACAAAAGTAGTGATTGCAATTTTTCTTGCTCAGGACGCGACTTAGGATGTAACATCCCTATCCATATTCATTGGCATTATCACATGAATATATTCATTGCACAAATGATATGAAATTACATATGAGCATATGCACTGTATCAAATGATATGAAACCTCACATGAACATATGCACAAGATAAATAATTATTTAGACATGTGAATTGTAAAAACACGACAATGACAATTGCACCGTTGCATTTGAGATGCTTGAACATATATGCAGTGTTTGCATAGTTATATGACAAATTATTTCATGTTGTGTGCTTATTATGGCATCATAAATAATCGTGTTTAAGAGCTCATCTAAAAGTATAAAGAGCATCTAGAAATTAGAGAATGGACGAAGGTGATGAAGGAATGAAGAAAAGGGACTAAAAGCAAAATTGTTTAACTTTCAACCAATAGGAACAAGCCACCAAGCCTTTGTCCTATTAGAGTAAGAATATAAATTATAATTATCTGCCATTATGGGCTGGTAAGAGAGGAGATAAGGTCGAAATACACAAGATGAAAGAGAGAGAGAGAGAGCTAAGGAAGAAAGAAAAAAAGGAAGAAAGGAAGAAGAAGAAGAAGAAGAAGGAGAGGAAGAAGTGTGGGCTGCTTAAGGTTTTCCAATTCTGAGACAATAGGTAAGTAATTTATCCTCTTCTCAATTGAAATTAACCTCTCATGACATGTTAATCATGCATGATTAGTGACAATTATGGAGTAATTGTGGTAGAGCTTTTGGATGGAAGTTGTAATCCAAGAGAACAATAACTGATTCTGTTGATTTTGCTGTTAGAGCAGAATTTTTCACCCATGATTTCATAACCCTAGAAGAGGAATTAGGGAAAGTGTGAAACATAAAAGTTGTATCCTTATGTCTCATATAAGTGCATATGAAACAGTTTTTCTTGATTTTGTGTATGTAAAGAGATATGGCTCCTTCATCAGGACTAGATCAAATCCGAACCAAGATGATCTCAGTCTTCAGTTTTCTTATATTTTGATGGCCTTAAGTTTAGATTTTGACAAAGTGTAAAACATGAAATTTGTAGCATTATGTCCTCTATAAACACCTGTAAACCAGTTTTGATTTATTTTCTGTGTGGAAATAGTTATGACTTATTGATTGGGACTGACTTTGTATCGGGCTGAAACCTCACATTTCTTTTAAAACTGTTTTCCAAAAATTTGATACCCATATATTCAGAATTTGATGATTGTCCAAACCCTGAAAGTTGTATATTTATGTCTGATCTACGGATCTGTGAAATAGGTTTGCCAAATTCGGCATGATTGTTGAGATGTTGTCCCTTCATCATGACTGGTTGTCAACATGTTACAAACCTGCTCATCCTGTGAATGGTCCTTTGTTTTGGAGACCTTATATACTGAATTAGACAATAAGTAAAACACAAAAAATGTTTCTTTATATGTTTTGTAACTGATGGTAGATTATTATTGCAATTAGATTTGTATAATTTGAGATACACCCAAGAGTGTGAGACCTATTCAGACTGAGATTATATTGTAACAGGGCAAGTTTTAAAAATTCACCAAATTTTTTGTGTGCCTGATATTGGCCTGAAATTTGAATATGTTGTCTCATTATGTGTCTAGTTTGTTTGAAAAAAAGAATCAAGTCATTTGGATAAGTATATCTAGAGTTATTGCTGTGATAGTGTAGCGAGTTCAGGCTGCCATATAAGGAATATATGCATAAACATAGGTCCACTTGCATGGATCATGCGCCAAGCATTCATAATCATTTTGGCATACTTGTAACCATGTATGTATCAAATTCTAGG